>BMAV01006242.1:12093-27407 GCA_019973955.1 Trichonephila inaurata madagascariensis | reverse complement strand
TTTCTATTTCACAATATATGAAAATCGTTTGCAATATTAACATTGTGTCTTATGTTTAATTCACCTTCGTATCCAGATTACTGCAAAAGCAAATAAGCCATGCTGTTTGACCAAAAATGTTTATTGTACTTTTGAAAAAAGCTGAAAGCAAAATTATATTCTGTAAAAATGAAAAAAGGGGTTTTCTTAAATGAACAAAAATAATTGAATGAAGTTTTTCTTTAACACCAGAGTTTAAAACATTTTAATTTCAATGATGACGAAAGAAGAAATAAATATTTAAAAAAAGTTATTTTTTTAATCCAGTTTTAAATTTTGAAAATAAAAAAAAATCATTTTTAAATTTAATTTATATTTCTACTGAAGTATAGAAATAAAAATGAGAAAATTTCATCTCTTTCTTATAAATAACATTTCTTAAATTAAACTTTAATTTCGAATCTCCCAGCACAGAAAGGAACATTATCTTTATGTATACCTCTCACAGGAAAGAACATTATACTACAAATCCCAAACCCCTGTCGTACAACATATAATAAGTTTACATACCTCTTGAGGGTTACCTGAAAGCAGAAAAAGAAATCATAATATTGCGGTGACTTTATTAAATTTTGGACTGTATGTTAGAATTCCGTTTGAAGATGATGCGAAAAAGGGAAAATCAGTAAAATAATATTTGTGTGCACAGATAATTCAATTTTTTCCCTTGCAAAACTGCACAAATTAGCCAATTATTTGCTGGATTAGCAAATTTAACTAAAAAAATATTTTAGGTTAATTTTTAATTTAATTTTTATATTCCTACTAGCTGTTACACCCGTTCTTCGCTCGGGTGAATTGAAAAATTAATCAATACAGATTGAAGGATAAAGAAGTTTTTAATGAGTTATTTTTACGTTAATTGCAAAATTAAACAAAATAAAAAGCTATTTGCATATCTCATCTGAATAAAAAAAAAACCTTGTTTGTTAAATTTTAAGTCTGTAGATCTAATAGCTGATAAAAAGGATTTATTTTATCTCTAACTCCCCGTAACTCTCTTGTGGGTCGATTTTTGAAAGCACCTTTCTAAACTGATCTCTGCTGAGCAAAAGTAACGCATTGTTACACATTTTGTGTAAAGAACGCTTAAAATAGTATAAATAATTTATATCTGGAAGTGTAATACGTTAATATTACTTTTTGTTGTATTCCTTTATGTTAAAATTGTAATCAGCCTCACACTCCGCCTGTTCAAGCTTTTGCAGTTCCTGGCGCCTGGCGTAGACAAAACAAAATGCAAAGTTTTGCTTCACACATAAAAGATAGATATATGCTGTCGCGGGCTTTTTTTCAGATGGCAGAATTTTGTCCTACTTACTTGACAATTATCGTTATATTTTGGGCACTTCACACAATATCTTTATAAATTATAGCCTTTGTGTTATTCTGTTGTATAAGCTATATTATAAGTTTCATTAAAATTCATTCAAGTATTTTTCCGTGAAAGGTATTTTGAGCCAAGCATCCACACAGACTTTCACGTTTATAATATTAGTAATGAAGTGTATGAGAGAGATAATTTACTGTAAATATTATTTTGTCAAAAGTAAAATTGTCACCCTGATTATCTTTCTAAATCTGTCTTACGGATAATTTGATCATTAAAATCAAAATTAAGAAATAAAAATTGTCTCAAAATCTTTTTATGATTTAGCATTTAAGAGGGAAAATATAATAATGAACAAAATTACAGCAATAATTATTTTATATTGACGAGTTTTTTTTAAATTTTTTTAACGGAACTTAAAAGTCTTATCCGATTATATCTTTGGAGTATTATCATGCATAACTATGTTGATTAATATAGTAAACTGGGAAAACATGGGCACCAAAACACTAAATTGAAATCATATTATACTACAGCACTTTTTATTTTTCCGAAATTAAAGATATTTCAAACTTAGAGTAAGGTCTTTCTAAAGGTATATGGAAACTAACTCTTGTAAGTGTTTGTATAAAGAAGCTCAGAAAAAAAAATCGCATTTCACTATAATTGACTAAAACGTTAGGCAATATGGACACAATTGCCGGAAATAAGGGCAGGTTGCATTATAAAAAGATAAGATAAACTGCTATCTCTACATTTACCTTTTCCAAACGGGAATGCCTTTTTACACACTTGCATGTTTGGCAAATCATAAGAAGTAAATTTAAAGTTTTGTTATTTAAAAAATTACATCGGAAAAATATCCAAAAAACAACACTCAATGATGACTTGCACTTGTATCAGACGCTACACATGTTACAGTAGAAGGAGTTACCCTCTAACTCGACACATTCCTCATAGAATCTAACTGAACAAGAGCTACAACTTTGCACCTTTCCCTTCCTTGATTTTTATCAGAAAAAAGGGTTACAAGACTCAGCATTTGAAAACTACATATTGTGGAGAAATTTTGTTTTCCCAGAGTAGAGACCAATACCGCTACTTGTCACACAGCTGTTTGCTGGTAGGTAGTGAAAGACACTAGATGGTTGAGGACGATTAAAATGTCAAGACCGTTATGAAGTCGGTCTCGTTTGGAAATGGGAACCGTGATTGAATTTTCATGGGAAAAGAATGTGTCCGCATTTGCAATGAGCAAACGACATATAGTGAAATTGTGTCACTCTTTTCAATCAGGCAGACAGGATGCCAAAAGTCGTAATATGACAGGGAGTGGCCGACGAAGTTCTTCAACGACCGAAATCCCCAGGGCACGAATTGGAGAAATTATTCACAAAGATCGATGAGTAACTCTGTTTGAAATCTGTTCAGAACTGGGACTAAGCTTTAGTAGCGTTCAAATATCGTTTCTAATGTGCTGCGATATTCCAAGGCAGTGCTGTGAAATCATGTGCCGAGACCTGGCTCAATGAACAAGTACCTGATTTCTACCAAGGCGGGTTAAGCAAGTTGGTTCTGCGTTCTGATAAATACCTAAATAGACTTGGTGATTATGTCAAAATGTGATAGGCACGTATGCCTCTTAATTTCCCTTTCTATTTTCGGCCTATTGTTAATAAATATTTCGCGCGCGCGCGCGTTATTCGACTTGTAATCTTTTCTTTTGATCACTCCTTGTAGTTAGCATTACAAACAGGATAAATACAGACTACTTTCTATTTAGTGGTACTTGCTGTTTCTCCACGTTTTGAATCTACACATTCTCTACGACCTCCATTGGCAACTCTCTTCTTCGTAGAAGTCAGACCTTTTGCACTTGTCAGCTTTCTGGACAAGAAAGCTTTCTTTCTTTCTAACGTCTTCCGCAAGTTGTTTTCAGTGTAAGATTTGGATTCAGCTTCTCCAAAAAGTATTCTACAGACGGAGAGATTTCAGTAGTGATAATAGATGAGCCATGTGTGGCTGTTACTTGTGCTAAGTTATTATCAAGAAGAGTTTTTATGGTATTAATTTCGTGGAAGAAGATGGACTAAGAGGACGATTAGGGCAACAGGATTTCCAGAGTTGGAAAGCTCTACTTAATTAAATGTTGGTGATGCCTATATTACCTTTAATTTTACTGCCCATATTTGCTCTAGTGAAGCGTTTCTCAAACTGAGGGGCGCGCCCCCTAGGGACGCGTAATAACTCTACGAGAGGGGCACGAGCGTATTGAAAAGTCGAAAACAAATGATTATTTAAAGAAAAAATTTAATTTACAGCAAGTAGACAAACCAAGTACTTTTTGATATAATAAAAAATAAATATACGTATTTATACTTATAAATGTACCAAGAATTCATACATAGTATTTAATGCATAATTTAACAAAACTAAGTTAAGAACACGTTTAATAATTACAAGTGACCCGATGGGATTCTCACATATAAAATTACATGCAAAAATTAATTGTATGGTTTGTACGGTTTATAATTAATCCCTTAGCTGTCGATTAAAAGTTACGTGATTCCCTCCCCAATAACACCTTTTTCCAAAAAGATACTTATAAGTGATGTATTGGGGGGGGAGAGAGAAAAGGGATACCTATGCAAATTACCTGAAATAAGTAAATCCTTGACAAACACTGTCAAAGCCCTTTTTATTACATTCCAAAGTCTTTGGAATAATTTTATGGATAGCAGTGCACAGAAAAGTTGTACTTCAGAGTAAGACCTATATATACCTCAGTGGAAATCAATTCTTTTGTTAAGCGAAACATTTATATACGCCAGTGGCACTTATGAGGTTGAAATCGTATTGAAGGTTTAACGTAAAAGTATAGTGTTATTGAATTCAATACATTTTTATTGTATAAAGGGAGGGAGCGCGATGAAAATTATGATTGAATGAGGTCGCCAATATTGAAATTTTGAGAAGAACTGCTCTAGTGACATTATTCAGTTGTTGCTGTGGCTAATGCCACCTGTCAAAACGAATCCCATGAAATTCATCGTGACAAGGGGCTAGAAGTACGCCGGTCGTTGGCCTTGGCCTTGAGCATCATACAGATGACAGTACAAATTAGCTCGGCGAAATTTCCCGAAAGGACGATAGATTGCGCCACAACCTATCTCCATTTCCACAATTTAGGCATGGAACTAAAAGGGGGGGGGAAATATTTTCCAGTCCCCTGCTCTCGTGATTCAGCCCACAAGACTTTCGGACCCTCTGTTTAACGAGCACGTACTCCGTGTGTACTCGGGATGTATTTGGTGGCATTGCCGTTCTGGAGTTCGATGTTCTAAACACTAGGCTACCCACGATCCTAAATTATTCAGTAGTTGGCATAACGGCAATAAAGAGATAAAAAACGAAACCACCCACCTCTGCCAAGGGTAACTATGCTCAAATAAGATAACATATATTAATTGGTTTCATAAAAATTAAATGAAAATTTTACGTGTTAAATCTAAACTAAGGTAACTAAAATATAACAGCAACTCCAATTTGAAGTATCAGATAGTTGTACTTACATTGGAAAGGGTATATATGCACTTAAATTTGGACCTCACACCACAAAAAACAAATCACACAGTCGCTACGATGCTTAAGCATTGCCAACGCCACAGTACGGATGCACCAACTGAAAACATTTATGAGTAATATGGGTATTTGCTTAAATGGGAATATATTACTTTAGAGTCCATTTTCTTAAAATTTACCTTATGGTAATTATACAATATTAAGCGCTAAAATGCATATGACAAGTTTTATAATAGCATAATTTTATGAGGAATTCTTTATCTTGTATTTAAAGCAATAACAGGAGATACGTTGCAAATACATATAATGCGTTTAATATTATAACATATATTTCTAATTTAACATTTATTTCCTGAACATCTCTTTTACACATCATAGCATATTTCTTTTTTATAAATGAAAAATATACTCCTGGTAGCACAAAAACAAAAGATGAAAACGTGTGAGTTTCATTTTCAGTTATCAATACCGAAACGCGATACAGTAAAAAAAAAATGTTTTGCTTTAAAATACTACATTCCTTTATCGCTTCCATGGAAACGAAAATTCATTCTTCAATTCGAATATATTATTTTAATGTTATTGATATAAATACAATGAAGCCTTTTATCCGTTATTCTGCATTTTTTTCTATTTCTGTGTATGTGTGCGTGTGTGTTCAGACGTCTCTTTTTGAACCCTAACAAAGATTACTGGATTTTTTTTATAGATTTCTCATGTTTTTATTTTTCGGAATTCATAGAACATTAGATACACGGTTCATAGTTATTTCCTTCTAATATAATTTTTTAAAAAAATTGAATTTATGTCATTTATTTAGCTGTTAAAGGTAAAATTTTGTTTTCTTTAAATAAATATCCTTCCTTTTTTAAATCCTTCATACACATATTCCTTTATTTCTTAAGGAAAATTATCTATATACTCACTTACTAATTTATTTTTACGGTTACTTTTAGGTTAAAAAAGGTGTTTTAGAAATAGATTTATTTTTCCAAACGTAAGTTTTTTCATTTAACATTAAATAACTGAGCATTTCAGTATTCAAATATACGATAAAAAGTATTAGAATTAATTATAGTACTAATTTTCAACGTTATATGTTCTTACGTAATATAGAGAGCATAATATTTTTGTCTATTGCTTAAAAACGTAATCGTGTGAAAAAATCGCAGGAAATTTTCAAAAATATGAAGAAAAAATTAAATATCATAAGAAACAAATCAAACAAAGTTAATACACTCTATCTAGATTCCTTGCTAACGAAAAAAAACAGCATTAAGAACAAGAGATAATCCAAACCAAATGTATTACACATAACACAAATTACAAATACAAGGTAAAGAAAATTATAACCTTCTGAAAGGCGATGGAGGAGATGGGAAGATTTAGCCACAACTGCAGGTAAAAACGGCCGATGCACGCCTTTCTATTGAATGAAAGATGTGTTTGATGTATCTTTGGTGTTTGGCAGTTCTTGTGGGGCATTCACATATATCCACAGTTGCTCTGGTATGGTAGCAGGTGGCATATCTTGGGTCATTCATTCTCAAGCCATCGATCTTCGATAGGTAATAGTTCTGTAAACCAAAAAATAAATAAATAAAAATAAAAAATAATTAATAAGAAATTCTAGGTGTCAATACAATCTGGTGGATGAAGTCTCGGATATTGCGTGTCATTTCTGCTTATGCTTTGCCTGAATGGAATGTGTCTCCAGGCCAGGTTGAAGATAAATGCAAAAGCAGGTTCAGTGATTTGAGATACTACTACTACTACAGAGCCGGTTAATCATTGTAAAGATAATGTGGGCTAGAGGAAGATGGGTTGTAATTCAAAACTACTCACCACACCGTAATATCGTGTACGGGACCAATTAAGAAGCAACAGGTAACAGTTAAGCTACAGGTTCCCCATGGTATCGCAAGATTACAATTCGATCATTACAGTATTGTAGGCAGAAGCTTGTTTCAGCGGTAGAAACAATAAGCCATTAGTTTATACATGCCCGCTGCTCAATAAACCATTCTAGTTGTAAGCACCTCCTATTATTTTAAGAGAAAAAAATGTAAGCTTCGTGGGCACTAAAGAGTTGCAACCTCGAAGGGTACATGTAGAGATCTATGTACATCTGACTTATTTTTCTTGAGGACTGTATTTCTTGTTGTGGTTGTTACTTATTCCACCCGATCTACAGTAACATTGCTTACAAAATCCATCGGATCAAGGGGAGCTAGATAATGTCTGTCGTTTTGTGTCAGTTTTCAGCTTCACGAGGGTTACAGTGCGATTTTGTGGGAGGTGGTTTGAGATTCTCCCAACCGTCTTCCCTTACCATCAACCTTTTCAGAGGGCTTTCAGCTAGACTAAAATTTAGAGCGCTTCTATGCAGCACAGGCACTATATAATTAGGAAAACCTACGCTTTCTCTGGAATCTGAGTTTTTCGGCACAGCAAGAGTCTCTAACAAATATCTCGTCTTAGCGACTACAGTACTTCTTATATAGCACAGTGACCTGTACTTTCCATACACGTATTATTTCAGTCAAATCATATAGGTAAAGAGGTGTAACGAGTTTGATACTATTGGTACCGTTGATTATTTACACTTCCCTGTATCCATCAGTTACGGATCTGCATCAGTGTTATTTGGTTACATACGCAGGATCAACTGATTTTCAGGAGGATTAATGTTATCTAAAGTTAGGAATTATTTCGCAGCCTCGGAAGACTAGTGGTCAAGGTCAGTGACTCGTGGCTGGTTTATCATGAGTTCGAGCCTCGTACCGCTGAAGACCCACCATGTAGAGGGGGAGAATGCACGTTAAATATGTCGCAGCTTAAGGTTCCTTTTGTTGATGAGGCGTGGAAATTAAGAGAGAAGGGTACCATCTCAAATATATTCTTCATCACTTCCTCAATGTTCAAAATTTCGATTCGGTCACCAATAGCCCTCATTTAGCTTTGCTTTATGACGTTAATATAGACACTCAAGCAACAATTGCTTCTCGATGGGACTCAGAAACATTCTGGAATGACGTTTGTCTTCTTCAAGACTTTCAGAAATCTTCAAGCAAAAGGATTTCCCGAAAATCAAATTGCAATAATTCAAAATGTCCCTTTGTTCTCCCTTCATTCAGCATTCGTTGGGAACGTAACGGGCCCCAATATGCGAATCTGTGCTGAATTGTGAATTATTTGTATATTCCGTCGAGGTACATGTATGAGTGAAATTTCTCGCAGTTTGGATTCTTCTTTTATAATGGCGTATTTTAGATGGCCAGTAGTGCGACTAATATTATGTAATAACTATACATATTTGTGTTTCATACAGCATATATATGCAATTTATATTTTAAAAAAAGAATTACAATTGAACAAAAAGACATTTCATCGCTCCATGAATATTATTGAATTTTTGCATTGAAAGCTTCGAAATATAAAGAATAAATCCTAAAGAAAAATAAAGAAACATGAGAATATGAAAGGAAATTGCAAGAAATTTCAGATATTTCTGTTAAGGCTAAGGTACAGTGAGAGCAATAAAAAGTCATATCAAAGTTGCACTACAAAGAAGCACGAGGGTTATTGGCGAGGGTCCTCGTAATTTTGAGCCTCGGTCAACTAACGAAGACGACCACTGAGCTTACAACCATCACTCCAAAAAATTGCGCTACGTCAAAATGGTGGAACTGTGAGTTAGATAGGTTTAATGTGCCTCAGTCTTACTTCAGTTGCACCAGGACTCAAACACGTGACACGCCGGACATGAGTAATAGGATCTAAACCAGGGGTGGGCAGACTTTTCCAGGGTACTGGCTACTTGTAATTGTTTTAAGCTGTTGCGGTCCACCCAATGTCAGTTGCGCACACACAAGGAGGGACAGGGGCGTTCCAGTGGTCCAAACCCTCCCCCACAGCCCTTGATTTTTTTACGAATGATTATAATCTCATGTACAGAGTACGTAAAATTTAATTAAGTATTTGTTTTTAATATATTTTCTTATTATTTAATGCTGATTATTTATTCAGTAATTTATTTTTTACTGCTTTTTTACCTACAATCTACAAAATTAAAAAAAATATGTGTGTGGTATGATACGAGAAGGGTAGATTTTCGATCCTCGACCGCGCCTCCACCCTTGAAAATTTCTTGTCTGTGCCAATGCTCGGTGTCGTAAGTGTGGTGACGTTGGAACAGGGGGGTCTACAATATTTATAATAAATTAATAATAAATACGGAATATGTACTTACAGAACTAAAATAATAATAAAAAAAAAGCTAACACTTTTAAAAATGCGTTTAGATCAAAACGCAAAATACAAACATATTAATAATAGCCACAAATATAATAATATGAAATAATGCATTTATTGTCAAACAATTCAATACGTAAAAAATAAAACGCTTTCATCTGAAGTTAGTCTTCTTTGTTTTAGTCAATAGAGGACTTAGTCTGCATATTTCATCCAATCTTGAATATTTCCGTATATAATTACTAACTGCTAAAATCTACAGGTAATCACCCTAAAATGTCTTTTCGGCCCACCGGTCGACCGTGATCGACGTAATGCTTACCCCGGAGTGGGCTTACTATTTAATTACTGTGGCTTCGGAAAGCCTTATGGCCATGGTCAGGAACTCGTGTATGGCGTGTGATGATTTCGATACATAATGCCACTGAATATGGACTAATGCACTTTAAACCATTCGAGGGTCAAAATCCTCTGTGATGAGGTAGTTTGTTGAGAGCGGAATTGTGCAGCTCGGGTGTCGTCCTGATCACTTGCCAGAAGATAAAAACTATTGTGATGGGGCCTTACGAGACTTTTCTACTAATAATCCTCTTGGGGAGTCTTTGGGCCAGCAATCGCGTTATTTCACAGCCATCCTTCTCAAGAAGAAACCATGACATGCAGATTAGCTAGTGTATATATAGTTAAAATTTATTAATCGAGGATTAGAAGGAAAATGAGCGGAGTCACTGAAAGCAATACTGATACGGTAAGGATCAGAATTTCGCGGCGTGACTAAAGAACGGACTTTAACTATTAGAATAAATTATCGAAGTTAGGATTATTAAGATAAAATTGATTAAAGTAAAGCTATTCGGTTTCGTGCCCTTATTCACATAGGGTTTGAGCTCACGTTATATCACTCTAAAGTTTCCCTTTATAGTTTGTTTGTCTTGGAATATTATCTTTGGTAATAATAAATTAGATTTATATGATGGTTAGTTTGGGTCATCCATATTTACCTCCCACAAATTTAGGTCGATTAGATGACAAGGATGCGCCCCTAGGAGCAAGGCCACTACACTATGAGATACAACGTTAATAAACGTTCCCTCTAAAAAATTTTTTTTCAGTTATTTAACAATAATATCCTGATATAATAAGCAAAAAATATAAAAAACAAAATGTAAGTCAATTTTTATATTGAATGGATGAAAAGAAAGTATTTTATTAATGATTGAACAAGATATATATATATATATATAGGGAGAAAGTTAACTAAAATAGTAGGAATAGAATAAAAGAGCATGATTTGTCGACATTATTGTAAGCAAAGCACACCCGGTTAGGCTAGTTTGGCTGAATAACCGGTTTTCGTCACCAACTTTTGTCATTGTTTTAACTGTTATACTGTTACAACCGAGGAGACGAATCTAAGTTGGTGAGAGACGAAAACCGGTAATTAATTTAATTATTGAATTAATATGTGAAAAAAACTGTATTAACAGCAAGTGTCATCCACTACAAGTTTAAAAGAAATTATTTGAACTTGATTGGATGAATAGAAAGTATTTTAATGAACGATTGAAAATATGAACAATATACATTTATATATATATATATATAGGCTTATTCTCCACAAACAAGAGTTAACATCCAACAATCACATTCGAAAAACAGACAGTAGGAATATCACACAATGAAGGTATAGAGAGAGAGAAAGAGAGAGAAAGAGAGAGAAAACTAATAGTAAGAATTAAAATAATAACTTAGTATTTATAAAATATATAGTTTGCTCACAATTCGATTCTGCCAATTTCGATATATTACCAGAAATATAGCGTTTGATATCTTTTACTTTTACTTTACAACACACACGCAGACACACACACACAGATTGAATGCGTGTGTGTGTGTAACATAATAGTACATTTGTATGCTTTTTCACACAATATAAAATATTTACTCGTGTAAGTTAAAATTCACTATAATATTGTCATAAATATATAAAGAAACAAGAATGTTAATTTTCTTTATTATACATTTAAGAGAAACACAAAATAGGGCAAAACAAATTTATTTAAATTAACCTAAGCGAATAAAAAATGCATTATTGAATTTTAAATACCTATGTATAATTATTATAAATTTTTAAAAAAACTTCATTTCTCCCAAATTTAACTATTTAAGTTACAACCAATTGTTTTAAGAACAACTTACAAATTTTATTTTTGCATAAAAAAAAAAAGAAAAAACATATTACCTAAATAAATTATTCGAAAAATTCTCATGGAAGCATTTTTTTTTAATTCAATATTGTTTTGAATAGATTAGCAGTTTCCCACAAAATAAGTAGCATATTTTTTTTAATTCAATACCTTCTTAGACCAACAAAGCAAAGTTTTATTTTAGCTTCATTTTATTAAATAGTTACAATTAATATAAATATTTATATACATGGGACAGAATCACAACATTAAGTGGTAATTAATTTTTATTAATTATCATTAAAGTATCGTATTGTCATCCAAAACAATCGTGTACTTAAAATTTCAGTTTAACTGAATGCCTTAAAACGTGATTGTGAGCTAATAGTACGAATTATAAAACAATGAACAGCAATACATAATCAAGCAATGTAACATAATAATTTATGCCATTTATTTCATGAAATTAATTTAGAATGGGCTTACAATTCTTGAAAAGTAAATAAGTGCTTACAGAGGCCATGAAATATACAATGAATAAAAACATGAACCAAATAAGTGGAAGCTTGATAAAAATACTGAAATGATAAATTGACACATTTATGTCAAACCCAAATCCTTCTTTCAATTGGCTGCGAAATATTTGTAATTCTTAACCATGTTAGTAAAATTTATAAAAATATTTTCGATGTTTAGCAAAGAGAAATCTTCCGAATGGATGTGACAATTATGCAAGAATTCTTTGATTATCATTCCAAACGAAAATTACTGGAGAATTAAATGTAATGCAATAACATTTATTTAAGAACATTCTGTAAGTGAAATAGTTGATGAATAATAGGTAGAAACAGGACTTCGATATTTACCGAATGCTTAGTTTCATTAAGAACTTGGATATTTTGTTACTAATCCAAATACGTATTAATTAATGGTAGTATATTGTGCCATAATTACATAAATTCGAATTCCAAAAAATTGCTTCCGTTTAATGATTATGTAGTGGTACAATGATGAACGCAGAATATTTTCGAGACAAAATTCGTATTTTATTTCTACTTCGTCGTATACTAAATAAGATCAATTTACCTTTCAAGATGGAATCATTGTGTTTCTTTTTACTCCGCTTTATTGAAATTTTGTTTCTTCGAAAGTTTATTTTTAAAATTTAAGTAGAGTCATTTCAGTACACAGTACACTTTAACAGAATATTCTAATGACGCCGCAACATATACTAACATTTTATTTTCAGCGATTTAAGGAATTCTTCTACATTGCTGAAAATAAATAAAGCACTTTGGGTTTTTGTATATTCATCGCATTAGAAAAAATGGGTTGATTGATGGTAAAATGTTGACATGAAGAGGATTTTTTTTTTTTTTTTCATTTCCTCACTTATAAAGCTCCCATGGCAATTTAGCTGTTCGTCCTTCTAAACCATCCACAGCCATGAGTATTACGCTAGCTGCTCTTCATTCTAGAAGAAACATTATATTCCACAGTCTTAGCCTTCTCTGCCATAATTCACGCCTTCCTACAACAAGTATTTGAATTGTAGGGTTGCTTCATAAATTTAAGATGGAATACTTAATTTACTGATTAAGTGAATGGTTCCATAATATTAGTATTAAATGATTTTTTTTGTATGTATCAATTTATTACATTTCTTATTATTGTGTATTGTTGTATTATTTATATTGTGTCTTTTACCCTAAGGAACTTAACCCTCTAAGCGGTCTGCACGTAAAATCTTGCCATTCTAGAGATGCTTCGAAAATGCACCGCACATATTTTTTTGCCTTCAAGTAAGATTCTCAAAAGCGGTTGAGCCGTATTTTTAAAAATACGGCTTTTGAGAATCTTACTTGAAGGCAAAAAAAGCAACTCTAGAATGGCAGGATTTTTCGTGCAGACCGCTTGGAGGGTTAATTTCCTTTATTTTTTTTTATTTGTATTTTATATATATGAAAATGACATGGTGAATATATTAACAAAAACGTCCGTCTTGAACTTAGTTAATAAATATTTGTTTCGTCATTTTTCATGCGATCAGAAAATCCACTTAATTTCTAGGTAAAATAGTTTTTGATTTTTAAAACCTGTGATACAATTGTTTTTAGAAGTATTAAATATTTTTGTATTAAATATTTTTGGATATTTAAGAATACATCCATTAAAAATGAAACATGAATTTTATTGTGCAATATAAATGAAATATGTGCAATTTATATGCATTGTGCTTTCTTATAAATATTTTTTACTGGAAAAATACATTTATCTGTCTCTGGGCAAATTAAATTACAATAAAAACCATACGTCATTTGTCATCATTTTTTCTTAGCAAAATACTTGTTTCCCAGTCAAAGAATAAAACAATATACACTATAAAGAATATACATCCATGTCCTACAGTATTGTAAGAACTGTTCTTCATCATATACTTTTAAAAACTGCATCAAGAGGTCTTCTACAAGATATATTCAAATATTATATAATAAATTTGAAAAAAAAAATTCTAGAAAGAACTACGTTATCTATGCTCCCGATTTTAAGGCATTTGAGTTAAGTAATTTGAATTAACCTTGCTCTTCTTTTGATGAAATTTTGATGGAAAATTTACATTTTGTCTGACCAAATTCATGTGTAAATATCTACAACTAAGCAAAAGAAACGTTTTGGAAATTTTTTTTATCCATTTTTAAGCTCGATATAACTAAATTATTTTTGGTCATTTGGAGCTTTAAGATTAAAAACCTTTCATTTTCAAAGTCAATAGATATTTCAATTTCATTAAAAAGTCAATGATTTTTCATTTCAAGTAATATTCCATATTCCAGTAAAAATCTGAACTTGCGCATTTACGAAAAAAAAAAAAGAAAGAAAGAAAAAAAGAAAGAAAAGAAAGCACCTTAAAATCTGCAATATCAACTTCCAATAAAAACAGACGTACTATAACACCATCAAACACATCCCAGATCCTTCCACGAGAATAAAATCCTCTTATCACTAGCTTTAGATTCTTTCATATAATAAGAATGTTATATTTTTACATTTCATTGAATGGGAATTTTATGTAATAAGAAAGACAGTAAAAAACGCTAATTAATCTCCAGAGAAATAGTTTATTGTATCAAATTTCCACTCGGATAAGAAAACGTTTTATCGACTAAGTCGTTAGTTGATTCTGCGATAAAATAAAATCCCTGATGGTTTCTCTCTCATTATTTGCTGTTAATTTAAATCCATTATAGAAAGATAGAAAAACATTAAATAACTCTTCCCTTAGAGATTAAAACTAATTCATATCCTTATCTAAGTTGTAAATTCCATAAAGATTTCTTTAAATTTACAAACTTAGAGACCATATCTTCAAGTAGCTTGATCATTTTGAGTTTGAATTAGGCGTGTCTGTGTGTGTGGCGGTGGGGGCGGGGGCTTAACTCTTCCAAAATATTTCCTTTCTATAACGCATTAATATTTTTTCTACAGTTGGGCATATAAACATGTTTTTATGGGATAAAAATTTTAGAAAGCCTTAGTTCTAAACTTCATTCACGTTTTGTTTTTCTTTACAACCAACCGTTTGCAATACGTATTGATATGGAAGCTCGGGGAATCAAAAAATAAATATAAATTAATAATATAATTATCATCTTAGATTTGGATTATTTAACAACTCTAGATTTCTTAAATAAAGATCCTTATCTGTGATTTAAATTCTAAAAATTTAGTTATGGTTGAGTTTTGTGATAAATCAATAAGGGCTATTATAGGTCAATAAGTTATCAGTCTTTTAGTTTAAGGTATCCGACTACGTTCGGAACCGTGCTTATAAAAAAGCGTATAAATGGATAATTTTCGTGATATTTAGTGTCACTCAGATTAGAATACATGGATAAAATTGTTTTAAGGACATTTTGACAAAA
>BMAV01006242.1:0-11720 GCA_019973955.1 Trichonephila inaurata madagascariensis | reverse complement strand
TTTTGTCAAAATGTCCTTAAAACAATTTTATCCATGTATTCTAATCTAAGTGACACTAAATATCATGAAAATTATCCACTTATTCGGTTTTGCAAAATCACGGTTCCGAACGTAGTCGGATACCTTAAACAGGAAACAATACGTGAAAAATCACTCCCCTCCCCCAAAATATTCTACGGAGGCAAATTTTAATTCTTTTTATGCTTCGTCATCATTTTATTCGGCTGTTTGTCGACTAATGATAGAGATGCTGAAGATAGGAGTAGGATTAATAAAAGAGTTTCGTTATAAATGATGGAACCTTATCATTTCTCTGACTAGTGCAATGAATACATGGTTATGCCACCTTTTTTGTTGATTTTCAAGTGCCATTGGGAGTGAAGAAAGTGTTTTAATTTTTTAGAGTCTATTTGTTTAGTTTTTTGTCAAACCTAATTTATACAGAGTCGGATTATAGCGTAATATCTAGATTTAAGCATTCGTTACCTTCCACAAAGAAATAAACAACGGACTTGCTTCAGCACTGCATTTTTCCGGCAGTGCAAATATACTCAAAAGTTATCTGTTTAGTAATAATTTAGAATATGGAAAGAAATACGTTATACGCAGTCAATCCAGGGAAAATATAAACTGTACGGCACAATTCGTCTTAAGTATGTGACTTGTAAATTTTTCCAATTAGTCTCATAAAAAAGGTAATATTTAAAAACTTAACTAAATTCAAAAACTTAAGTTCATACTATCTTTTTAGTGTATTTGCCATTATAATATTGCTCTGCTGTTACAGTTCAATAGAAAATAAATCAAAATTAATAGTTTTTGTTAACTGTAAGATACGTTTCATAATTTAAGATTACAATTTATCAAATAAGCATGTGTAGCAATGAACAAACAGAATAAATTAGAAAAGGGAAATTTTTAGTTTAATTCAGCGGGACGAATAAGTTCAGTGGAAGGGCATTACAACTAGTGAACTGTCTGCCTTTTGAAATTGGAAAGAAATTATATTTGTCTTAAATATCTGGTTTTCTTAGCATTTGTACGATATAAGTGGAACGTGGCAGGGAAAATCTACAAAATTGCTTATAGTTTTCAGAGTAATATTCGTAAAGTGTTATTCATTCAGTAACTTAATTGTTTTAGTGTATAGTGAACTATATTACACATATCTGGGCTTATGTCGGGTGTATCATCAGTTCACGATATAGCTCAACAAAATGTTTTATACCTGAATCAGAAATAAAATTAGTATTAAAAAGTTAAATAAGTAAAATAATACAAATAATTAAAAACAATGAACTTTTTAGTTATTTAAGGTATGCGAACATGTTGAAATAACCAAATTCGGTAAAAACACATTATTTTTTATTTTTATTTTATTGAATAGAGCTAAATTCTGGCTTCACAAAATGTATTTTGTTTTGTCCCTACGCTTCCTAGAAACTAAGTTACAATAAGATTTATAAAATTAGAAAAACTGGAAGTAGGTGTTTAATTTATCTGAAGTGGGCATTTGAATAGATCAAAATCTATCAGGGTGTGACTGATAACTCAAAATATTTTGAATGTATTTCCATAAAACTTTTTGAACCTGATACTCCTTTATTTTCTAGAGAATGTACAGAAATATTTCTTAATGTATGAATATTTTTTGATTTATAGCCTGTTATTTAAGTAATGATCCCATAAAGAATGTCACATTTCTTATACTCAATCAGCTCTAAAGTTTTTAAAGTTTAATAAAGTGTTTAACTTTACGTGCGTTATATAGATAAATACAAGTAATTTGTTTTAGTAATATTTCTATTGATATAAGTTTATTACTTTTTTCTCTAATTGCTTTGAAGTTGTTCAAAACTTTGCTAAAGTGTCACTTATAATTACGATTTTTGTAAAATTCAGATTTTAGTCATATAAATTACAGAAAAATATTTTAGGTTTTTTTCAATCATACCATCATACTTCCAAAGTTTCTTCCAAACAAAATTCAAAAAGTAATATTTTTAACCCTCTGTCTTTTAACAATAAATTAATACATATTATTGTACTTGATTTAAATTGTTTTTATGTGAAAAATTTCATATAGGTGGATGTGTATAATAAATATAATAGTTTTCAAACACTGTAGAGAAGATGAAATATTTGATTAAATGCATTGCTTTAAATCTGCTCAGATAAGTCTTCCTCGTGATTGGTTATATAAAAAAATGTGAAAATTTTCTCCAAATATATGAATTTTATCTATTACCGAAATATTTATTGACACAATAGTAAGTATCGTCAAAATTAACTTCTGATAGCTGAAATTCAGCTTTAATTGAATGAAATGTCAATTTTATTGAGTTAGAGTTTTATTCATTATTTTCTTAAGAAAACGTACAATAAATAAAAAAAATATAGAACCAGTCAAGGAATTGCCTACTCATTAAACAAACAGAATTTAATAAAACGATAATTCACCAATTTTTAAATTCTTTTCTTAAAGATAAACATTTTTTTAATCTTCAAATTAATTGCAGAACACTTTATTTTGGTAAGAAATAGTTTGCAGTTTCATTACATTTATATATCTTTCATATGAATAAAAATACTTATTCAAACTAATTTTATATAAATTTTAGATAATTATTTTGAGTTGTAGAACATTTGTATTAGATATTTATTTTAACTGAAAAATAAAACATCCCACAGTTCAAACCGAATATACACGCACCAAGAAATTAATTAAATATATATTTCCTTATAAATAGCATACTTTTTTACGTATTAGTTTCTAGCAAAAACAGTTGTTTTTGCAAAATTTCTTTGAAAAATTAATGTGTTAAATTTCCGAAAAGAAAATGGAAATCCAAAGAAAACAATAAAATACACAACTACGAAAGATTTATTACTATTAGTGCATTAAAAATGTAATTATGTAAGAAGTTTTTTTCATTAGTTTTTAATTTATATTTTGTGGGAGAATTACAATTTCAGGTAAATTATACATTACTACGTATTTATAACATGCTTCGTAAAAATTTTCTTTCTAAAATTTATTGAATAGTATTTTCCAGTGAAATTTATTAAAATGTTTTCAGTGTAAATTTAATAGCAATTTGAAACGAAAATAAATAAGTATAATTTGCAAGTAAAGAAATTCTCACAATCGTTATATAAGGAGACACTTATAATTATTTTCGTTTAAAGGTTACTTAAAGGGACACAGATTTAAATCAAGAACAGTATATTTAATAATAAAATAAATTTTTTAAAATTTTCTGTGTAAAACTATTATTTTTTCATCCATAATACACTTATATATATATATATATTGATAAGATTTTAAAACTGAATTTAAAGATCCTCTTTTATATTTATCTATTTATTATACATTCATTACAATTTAAATGAAAAGAATAATATCTGGTACTTATTTTGATCATATTCCCCTCAAATGTAGCATACACTTATAATTAAAGCTCAAGAAAACTTTGATACTGTTAAAAAACTTATAACCAGGGTTTAATTACTATTTATAATTAGGCATGCCATCAACTCTCTAACTCTTATTTCTTCGAAACAACTGAAATATATGATCCAATTTTCTGTAAATTGAAGAATGTATTTCATGTGCTTAGGAAAATTTATCTCTAAAATCAATTATGCTATATTTTGGAAATACTTCACTTTTTATTTGCATACGTTTCGGATTATACCTCTAAGTCAGGTTTAAATTATGTCTTCTATCCGTGATATCCAAGCCCACCAGGTACACTACGTGTAACGTTCTAAATCCGAAACTAGAACTCTGAGATTATTTTATTTTACGTTTTTCTCCTTAATCTCAAGGGGGATTATACAGAAAGTAGGAGAAAAGGCAATACATAAGCGAGGTGTGCAGTGGATCTGGCCATTAGTCAACAAAAATAAGTTCACAATTTTTAAGACTTTGGATTTTCAGAGTCGAGAATCTTCAGCTTTAGTATTTTAAAAATCTAAACAGAATGTTTTTTTTTTTCAAACTTGCGCTGAAAGTTGGAAGATAATTAAAGTTGTTTTATCTGTATTTTTTTTCTTTACAATAACGAGGAAAATAAATATTTTAAAGAATATATTTATTTTTCAGCGAAACTGTTCTTGAGTTATTCCTACGAAAAATTTTACTTCGTGGGTGCATTTTAATGTGAGAGGATATAAATATTTATCTAGAATAAAGGGTTAGAAGAACGACTCTATGTAATACCCTCTCACTCGTTGTAGCAAACACACATTAGGAAAATAATCCACGATGCATTTAAGTTATAGCTAGCAGTCAACAGATAATAAATAATCTAATGAACAAATACGATATATGTAGAGGTGAAAAAAGTATCATCCATAAAAAAGTAACATTTAAAAATAAAATAAAAAATGAAAATAAGCTAATTCATGGTATATGGATAAGCTGCAATTTTAATGATTATTCCTCCACAATTTAATTGATAGGAACTTACAAGCTTTTAAATCATCATTTAAAAATCCTACAAATTATTATTCATAGCTTCAGTCCGTCGCATCACAGTATTACTCGACAAAGAAATATTATTTATTGACAGTATTATTTCAGATTTGTTTTTAAAATCGTGGAAAAGCACTTCTCCCGCTTTGCAGAAAGCTTCTTTTGTCAATTCTCCATCTTCGAATGGTTTTTTTCGCTTTATCAAAATTCTGTAATTTTAAACGACGGCAATTTTACTGCTTTAGCTTTGGTGCCTGGTCTCGTAAATAACGATTGCTGTAAATGTAAATTCGACTTTAATTCATCCACTTTAACTTTTCGAAGTTCACTGCCAATTGGAAAGTCAGTAGCTCATTTTATGTGCATGGTTTTAAAATGTCTTTCGATGTTTGCTCTTTTTGGTAGTACCACACTTGAGTTACATGAGACAAACACATTTCTCCTTCACCATAACAAAAAAGAAATCATCTTCCCACTCATTGTGATAATGGTATGTTTTACTTCTCTTAGCACTGGTACCTGGCTGAGTCATTTTGGACGGGTTGTATCGTATCAGTGCGGTAGGAAGCGAACGACCTGCAACGTAACATGGTTAAATGAGAACTAAAACTAAACGGGCGGGTGTGACGGGTAGACTAGTCGACTCGCCGCGTTGCTATCATCGCGCCGGCTACTGGATACAATCTAAGCATTTCACTTTGTTAAGTTGTTTCTATTTAATTCACTGTAAAACAACGAATTCATTGTATTACTTTGCACAGTTTGTTTTAGGTTTTAAAGCGTAAACTGTAGTAAATTTTTATTTTAAATAATTCATTAATTCTATGTCATAAGTCATAAATTAAATTGTTAATATCCGAGGTCATGATCAGGATGGTCACGCGGACTACCTAAAATGTCTTCGCGGTCATCCTGTCGACCGAGGTCTCGACGTCTTGGCCACCCCTGATATACATAAAGGTTTTTTATAAAATTCGATTTTTTTTCTTAATTTTCTCCATTCATATCTCAAAAAAATTTAATAATAAGTTAAAAGTATATTTAATGCGTAATTTGAATTTTAATTGCAAAAAATTAAATAAGTACAGGATAAACAAAAAAGTTGGAGCTATTTAACTAGCCATTAATTAAAGAATTAATAATTATTTCTTCACCTCTGTCTCAGATTTATTAAATTTTCATTTTGTCAAGCAAAACTTAAAGCTTCCTAAACGAAAAATTGCGAATTTTAAACTTTCTAGTTAAAAGATACCGCCTTCTTGTGTCTGTTAAAATGTAAAATTTTTAGTTTGCGCAGATTTAGACTTGTGAAATACTTTAAAGGTAGTAAGTAATACTATCTTTAAAGCCTTTAAGTAATACTTAAATACTTACTATCTTTAAAGTTTTTAAGTAATACTTAAATACTTACTTTGTGAATTCTAAGGATGCCATTTCCTAAGGCTCGTTTTAATTAACCGAAAACACATAAGTCCATTGCAGAAGTGTAGGGAGATCTTACATGTATTTTATCAAATGGGAGACACTCTTTATTCCTGTTTCTGATTTTTTCTTTGGAAATTAAGAGGTGTTTGACCTAGGCGTGTGACTAGATGTCAGCTTTATCAATGTCCCTTCCATATAAAATTGGAATTTCTTCTTGAAAAATTGGTTCTAAAATATTTAACTAACAGTAGAGTGAATAAATTATGGCTTCATTGGGATTTTTTTCGATTTTTAAATTGCCGTTGTTAGAAAATCCTGCTACTATCATGAATCATTTTAGGAACTTAACAGTACACTGAGAGAGAGAGAGAGAGAGAGACGAAGCCATTCTATACGGTCATTCCCGTGAATTGAGCAATAGAAAGTTTATCTTCTTTTACTACAATCACTTAAATATATCCATACATCATCGACTTTTACCGCAAATATCCAATTTTCAGCAGCTACGTATTTTCTTACATTATTTTCTCCAATTTGCTTTTCTTTCAGCAATATGTTTTAAAAACAGGAGACGTACTTTAAGGTTAAAGATCTGTTTTTAAATTAAATTCTTATGGATGATTTTGATTACAGTTCCAGATGACACATTTGTCGTTTCGATTTATTGAATCCTTGAATCGGCGAATTTTCTTTCAGGATCAGAGACTTCACTTGTTTGATAGTCGCCTGCGTTTAAACAGTCTTCGGAGGAAGTTTCGCGGTCAATTTTTTTGATTGAAATGTAATTACTGAGATTTTTACCCCACTTTTTAATTTGTCGATAGGAACATTTCTCCTTGGAAAGCGTAATTACGTAACCTTCGAGCCATACACTATTTTTAGGAGCTATTTTTAAAACAAATGTTTTACCTTACATTCCAATCAAAAGAAAATCTTCGCAGGCCATTTTACTGAAGTTTTCAAAGTTTTATTTGAAAATACAAACCAGGAAATGAATTACTAAATCATATTCACATAAAGTGTAAACGACCACCTGTAATCAGACATAGGATCAGAGGCTTGAAATAAAATACGCAAGCTATTAAATAAACTTCCTTAAGAACAGATTGAAGAAGCATTTTTTAATTATATTGTAAAATCTTTTCAATATAGTAAACTCTGGAAATTCTTTGTGGTTTTCCAAAAATTCAACCTCACACCAGTCCTTCTACATGGCAGGCTCCTTTCAGTACAACCAGGACTCGAACCGACGGCTCGACAGAAGAAACTCTGGCTACCAGTTCACGATCATATACATTTGGTTAAAGGAAGCACCAAAATTATTGAGCATTAAATTCATAATCATTAAATTCATCAGATTCATATTATAAGTTTAAGGAATATGTATTTTCTTCGACATATGCTGTTCTACAGTGCTTCTCAATCTTTCTATATTTGCGATCCAATATTCAATTATAATTTTCCTCCCCCTCCTCCCAAACAAATACCAAAGCATTCAATTCAGAAATACTATACTTTGTAGCTAAAGCAACACTATTACTTTAAACTCTTGCTACCAGCGTATATATACGGCTCGCTTAACAGGTGCGTTAAATGCCCCACACGTATATATACGTCTTTCCAAAGTATAAACTTTTCTGTGCACTGCTCTACATAAAATTATTCCGAAGGCTTTGGAATACAAAAAAAGACCTTGACAGTGTTTGTGAAGAACTTACTCTTATATCGTAGCACAAACACACACACACATTTCCTTATTTATTCCTTTCCCCCCCCCCCCCCCCCCCCCAAATGCATCACATACGCGTGCCTACGTGGAAATGTGTGTAACTTTTAATCGGAAGTGAAGGAATTATTTATAATCAGTACAAAATTATTACGATGAGTGTTAATTTTTGTATATAATTTTATATGTGACAAGCTCAAAGGGTCAGTGGTAATTATTAAATTTGTTCTTAACTTTGTATTGTTAAATTAACTATAAACTACATTGTGTAGTACTGATACATTTATTAGGGCAATATATCAATATAAATAATAATTTTATTTTTTATTATGTCAGAATGTATTTTGTTTACTTTCAGTTAGTTAATATTTTTTTTAAAAAAATAATCTTTTGCTTCCGACTTTTTAACATGCTTCTCCCCTCTCCCTTGTAGAGTTATTGCACCCCACAGTTTGAGAAACGCTGTACTCTCTCTCTTTATTAATACATTTTATACAAATATTGATTTAAGAAATAATACATAGAGGGATCCTCTACTTGAAAAAAAAATTCCCACGTTTTAAAAATTAAAAATATGTTGATTTTATTAGACATTAAGATATTTTGTAGAAATACATAATTTTCTTTCATAATAAAAGTACTTAAAATTTTCAGCCACAACTTTTTCTTAAATATGGTTTTACCTATCATTTTTTTTTTAAATTAACCCCGATTTCATTTGATTACATGGCAATCAGTTCAATAGCCACAAACCAAAATAACATGCAACATAAAAGATACGATTCACGTGATTTCCTTTTTTTCCCATTCTGTGGCATCAAGATACATGGAGAAATAGGATCGTAAAGAAAGAACCAGTTTGCTATAAAAAATAGCAATCTACGTTTCTGCAAGTTTTAGCTGAGATCCAGAAGGTCCAGTCAGGTTAAAAAATATATATACTTCTAACATTATTATATTAAATCAAAGGTTGACGAAACACGCAGAGATTAAAACACATAAAAAAGCAATTTCTTTATGTTATTTAGTTCATTATTATATAAAATATGAGATATGAGTGCTGAATATTGTTATATGGATTTTATTTGAAGCAATACTTTTTTTATCGGAGATAGAAAAATAAGAATTAAGTAGGTAAAATTGTTAATTGAGTATTTAAAAGCTATCTTTCAGAGGTCAGAAATTATAGTTTAAAACTTTTAAATTTAAGATATAAATATTTTTTTATTTCTAATGGGTTTCTAATTGGTGTTTTACCGTTAAAGACCTAGTATGTTCTCCGGAAGCTGGTTCTCTTTTTAGTGCGGCACCATATAGACAGATACCAACCACCGTAAATCATTTTGACGCCCAGTTTCTTCCCCAGAGAGAGGCGCCTGAGCTCTGACGGTGCTAACCTGAACAAGGATTTAATTTTGCCGAGAGCACCCAAACCAAACTGGCCACGCCTTTGGTGAAGAAGGCCAGTGACAAACCAACCACGCCACCCAGCCGATGAGTATGTGAATATTAACGTCGCACGATTCAGCTACTCGAGAGCTTTTTAGGCGACAAAAAATTCAAAATTATTTTTTTTCCAAAAAATTCAATAGTAGTAATAAATTTAGCATTAGTCTTAATTTGCAAAAAAGAAAAAAACACATTTTAAATAGTATTAATTTGATAGAATTTAATGCAATAGTTGCTAAAATAACTGCATATTAATCTCAAAAGTAACTTTTTATTCTAAGCGTACCAATATTTCTTATACATTATGATTATTTCATACGTTCATTTAATGATTACTATGCAATCATGTTTCTAATGGTTGCGATATTGATTATTTTTCGATATTCTCATTAGGATAATTTATCCTAAAAAAATATCACCAGAAATTCTATTATCATCGTTTTCAAGTCTAATTGATTTGAGATTCAAGTTGTTCTTTTACATATTTTTGCGTGTATTCTGAATATATATATATATAGTCTATTTCTCTACAAACGAGAGATGAACATTCAGCAATATCAAAGTCGAAAAACACATAGACAGTAAGCAAATCACAAAATGAAGAACACATGAGCAATAGGAATTTAAAAAATGGATGTTTCAGTATGATAAAAATTGTTGACTTAGAACAGCTTATATATAAGAAAGTGGGGTTTAACATGTTTTCTGGCTAGCCAACCTTCCTCCTTTATGTTAATAATACTGAACAAAAACCTGTTGAAAATAATGGATATTAATATCTAAATCCAGTACATACATATATATATTGAAGTTTATTTTCATTCTACTGATCTTATAATTGTTTTCCTGAGATAATTGTTGCCTTCTTTTTTTATCTTTCCCATTTCCAGGAATGTTTTAAGCAACTTTAGCTGTTGATTTATGGCATTTCTTCCTAGTACACTAATCCAGACAAGTAAAGTATTTAATCCCTCCACTCACTATAAGGATAGATAATTTTATGCAAATAAATGTTTTTCAAAAAATTCATGGAACTGAAAGAGAAACTTTTAAAAAAAAAAAATAATGAAACACTTTTTAGTCCCAACTAAAATATTATTATCACTTCAAGTAAAAATATAGGCTGAAAGTATAACTATTTTTTCAGCTTTTTGTAATTGTTTTAGCAATGAGTTTATTTTTTTGTTACTACTAAATAATTAAATTTTAATTCTTTATTTTACATTATCTATGTGTTGAGATTCTGCCAGTGAGACGGATCTGATATTTTTTTTTCATGAATAAGGAAAAGCATTTGCTAAAATATTATTTGCAATCAGCACTATTTGAGTTATATTCTTAATTTTACAAACTGTCCTTATGACATTGATAGACAAAGTATTGAATTCCTATTGCGGCTGAATTTGCGTCATACTCTTCTTATAGATAACTATATACATTTTTGTAAGTTATATATGTTACTAAATGTTTGAAAAATTATATTGCGTGTTAAAATCACCTTAAAGTTACATGTTATAATAATTTTAAATAAGTAAAAAAGAAAATCGATAATGGAATAATTTATTTCTGTTCACCTTCTTTTAATTAGGAAGCTGCTACTGAAGTTCCAATTTACGGTAATGGAGAATTATTAGAGAGAAAAAGGAGATAGTGTTTTATCAGATTAAACAGTCATGCTCTGAATATCAATTGCAAGTGTACATGTAACGAATGTGGTTTTCTATTTTATTTATTTATTTGTTTGAAATTTTCATAGTGAAATTTCTTTTGGTAAATGTAGTTTTGTCAAAATATAATATAAAGCTAGAACTTATTTCTTTTCTTTGAACACTTTTGCAATGTTTTTTTGTTAAGAAAATCAAAAACAACGAGTTTAATTTTTATTTGAATTATTTTTATAATTTCAATAATTATTTATAACTACACAAATATATCGACTGACAGAAAAATTAATTTTGCATTTAAAAAAGACTAGTATTTAAAAGAAATTCTGTAAATATAACTCAGCTAAAGAACTGAAGCTAATTATTGAAACATTTTGTTGCCATTTCCTGTTGAAGAAAAGGTAATTAAAAATGACGGCAAATGTAGTCGTGTATATCCAGTTTATTACATTTTTTAGATCATTTTACACATTGACAAATTAGATGTGTCTGAAATTTAACAATACAGTTATAGCTCATTTCATTCCCTTCGATTAACCACTTAGGCATTGTTTAAAATGAGAAACTTGTATTGTGAAAACACCGTGTTATACGTAAACTAGACGTTACTCGCACGCTTCATTGGCAATTTCACAATGTTGTATTAATGTATACTAATAAATTATTGATACCTAAGTCTTAGTATTAAGCGTTTGATTCCATTAAAAAATCCCTTAACTCTCACATCTAGATTTAAAAAAAAAAGGATAAAACTTAAAAATAATTTCTAAAATTGAAAAAGAGTTATCTTTTGCTTTCTCGAAACCCCCTGCCCCAAAGTGAATTTTCGCAAAACGTATATTTAGGGGATATCTACTCAACAGGATAAACAGGCATGCCAAATTTAAAGGGTAAACCTAACAGATGAAAAAAATAATTTTTTATCGATAAACCACGTAATCCCCTTTGAAAGCCGATTTCCTAAAGATCCACTATT
>BMAV01006241.1:0-36433 GCA_019973955.1 Trichonephila inaurata madagascariensis | reverse complement strand
TTGGGAATAAATCAAAATTTTTCTTAGCAAATACCGGAAATATAAAACAAAGTAGTTATTCTATCAACATGCACAATTTGGACTGAAAATAAGTTCAGTAAAACCGCTCGTGGGATAATTAGGTACAGGAAGGGGAATCTAACTTCATAATATTGAAGGTTCAAATTATCGAGAGTTTTATAGGATAACTTCAAATTTTTATCGCGTGTTTAGTCGGGCCCAAACCACAAATTTACTGAAATATTGGAGTACCAAAACGGATGGTTTTAGTTTAAATTCAAGAGTTTTTCTTGGGGCAAAACATATATTTGAATTAGCGAGAGGTTCGTATTATCGAAAGTTCCAATTATTGAGAGTCGACTGTATATATATATATATATATATATATATATATATATATATATATATATATATATATATATATATATATATATATATATATAAATTAACGCATACAGTAACATTTGGAGAATGATATAAAATATGTTTATTAAAAGGAAAAAAGGAAGTACCACAAGTACTAAGTCCTCCACGCACGATAAACACGACTCCTGCGCAAGTCGGTGGAAGTCCGGATGTTGCCCCACATGGGGTTCAAGATTCAGTTCGTGAAAAACTTATGGGTGAGGCTCACCGCTAGCACGTCCGCCGTTACATAGTGAATTTGCTTACTACCACTTAGCACGTTTGCCGTTCCAGCTTCTCCGTTTACTTATATACACTGATGAAATAAATTAAGATAATTTGCATGTTTCTTTCGAATTGCATGAAAATAACTGAACTGAATGAAAACGGCAAATACATAAGCCAACACGTGTGTGTAGGCTGAGGCAGCAAAAACTGGCTTTATCAGCCAGTAAACCTCGAATTTCTTGGTGTTGTTTTGAAGTAATCGGTTAAATCCAAATTATAACCGTGAAAATGAGTAACCGCCAATTTTAGATGATGGAAATGAGGTGGCGAATTGTGGGGAGGCTAGAAGCAGGCCAATGTTAAGTATAGGTTTGTAGAGAGTTCAATTTAACGCCCAGCGTTATGTGTAACTTATGGAAACAGTTCCAGGATACCAAATCCATCGAGAGAAAGCCTGGGCAAGGTCGACCAAGACCCACGACGGCCAGAGAAGATCGCTATTTGTCGATTTTAGCAAGGCGTAACTGAGGGGCTACAGCTTCTCAAATCTCTCGTTACTTGTATGCAGCCACAGTAACCCGTGTATCAAGTGTGACTGTTTCAATAAGACTTCATGAGATTTCATATCTTCTAGAAGACATGCCGTTTGCCTCCCGCTGACGTCTACGAACAGAATCCGTTTAACATGGCCCAGACAGCATAGAGTTTCGAATATGGATCAATGGGTGACCGTTCAGTTAAACATTGAGTCCCGTTTCAGCTTAAACACTGATTCTCTCCGTACGTTCATATGGAGAGAACCAGGAACCTGCTACCTACCCTCCAATGTCTACGAAATCGAACAATTATGGCGAAGAGAGGTTTAAATGTTTCGGCAAGCATCATGTTGGATGGTCGTACACCTCCCCATGTCTTTAAAAGAGACTCTGTGACTGGTGTGAGGGATATAGATGAGGTCTTGGAGCCCTATGTTCGCCTTTTCAGGGGTGCATGTGGCCTCGAGTTCATTTTAATGGACGATAACGTGAAGCCACGTAGAGCTCTTCTGGTCAACGAATTTCTAGCGAGTGAGGATATTCGCCTCATGGTAAGCCAGCCAGGTCTCCAGACCTCAACTCTATAGAGCATGCTTGGGACGCTCTGGGGAGGGCTATTACAACTAGCAAACCCCTTCGAGAATCATCCAGGAAATGAAACTAGCGTTGCTGAACGAGTGGGAATAATTCCCACAAAAACTGATAAACTGCCTTTTTTCAAGTATGGTACCAAGCTGCAAAGACTTTATAGCTGTAAGAGGGCCCCCTATTAACCCATTTATTTTGTTTATTCTGCAACCGCTGTTTCATACCTTCCAACTCTAACGAGGATTACGCACGATCATGCGTGTGTATTGAAATTTTTGAATAGTTATTTGTTTTGTATTGTATCAATGTATGTACATATCAAATTTCATTAAAATTGGTTCAATAGCTCTAGAGATAATCAATCAAGTCTACAAATTCTCATAATTTTTTTATACCAGTGTAAATTAAGAAAAAAATTCGAACCTGAATGAAAGTTTTCTAAAAGAACGTGTGTATATGTGATTCAGTTTTACAAAATGTAATTAAAATTAGGGAAATAAGTAACAATTGTGACATCTCACGCATCCTTTCTCTAACATAACCTCTGTGTTCTTTGACGCCCACGATTAATGGCAAATCTTTTCCAACCCAAATCCAAGAAGTGAAACGAAGGATAGATGCAAATAAGATAACCTTTAAAAAGGCAGAAGTTTTAGTGAGCGCGATGGCAATATAGAGAAAGCTCAGTTCAGAGAAGATAGAAGTGTTGATTGACGCGGCTTACCTATAATCAAGGTAAATCTCGCCATTCAACCAAGGTACATACCATTGTACGTCCACTTGGAGAAATATTTGAAGTTCATTGGACGTTGCATATTCAACCAAAGGTAGGAAGATTATATTCTGAATGCGAATATATTATAGAGATTGAGAGTAGGCGGATAAATTAATAAAAGTCATATTAAGAATTCTAAAATGTCTCATCATTTCGAGACTCCCTCACCTCTAACTTACGCTGAAACCCCACGACATGATCTACGAAGATCGACCATGTTGCACAATTAGGGTAGCAAGGAAAATCAATGGTCATTTCTTTCATTTTCAGTATGTACTGATACGTTTTCTAAGTTTTATTACTACTTATGCAAAAACATGTTTATGGTCACTTAGCTTCATTTATAAATATATCCTGATGTAGGCTGATAGAAAATGTAGTACTAGAATTAGTACACAAAATCAGGTTGACCATGTGCCTAATCATATAAGTGTCACTAATACTTTTATATAAACTAATGTTTGTTTACATATTGCGCGAATTGAATACATTTATTTCAAAATTGTGTATCATGCGATAAATCAAACCAATTTTTTTTTTGTACATTTGTTATTGCGAACGGATTTCGGAAATAAATATTTTCAATTTATTCAAATAAATAAATAAGGTTTCAAACATCTAACATCAATTATTAAATTAAATTATTAAAAATGTTATATATGTCGAATTTTGTAAAAATTATAATGGAACATTTATGGATTAGAAAAAGCTTATATTTTCCTTTTGGCGAAAAACCAAATGTAAATTAAAATTTTTTTCATTTGTTCATTTTCATTTTTTCAAATGTTTTAAATTAAAACACCCAGAATTTTCTATTCATTGAAAAAGAAAAATTAATGGGGGAAGCGTTTTGAGGATATTTTTAGTGTTTTTAATCCAAATACCTCGTAATTAAATAGACTTAAAAATTAATCTTCAAACCATTCTGTTAAATGAATAATTTTACGAAATAATTAAATTTCTAATGTGAATAAGTTGATAATACTTTTTATTAAATGGACAATTTTCTTGGAAAATTTGAAGTTTTAGTACTTGATAACTAAGTGGAAATTTAATTAGTTAATTTTACATGCATATATATGGAGAGAGAAAGGATTCTGATTTATCTTAGTCCTGAACCTTCCAAAACGTCGTGTTACCCATAATTATCTCCCTAAACGAAAATAGTGAATTAAAAATAAATTAACTGCGACCATAATTCTACTTGAGTTTCGCATTGTAAAAATTAATCCTGCGATGATGAAATGCTATATAATCCACCGTACTTGATCAATTGGATTACAAAGATGACATGTGATTCTGTAGAATATTATATTTTCCTAAACTTTTTCAGGGTTGAGGCATTGGCGTTAAAAAAAAGATCAGTTTGGCCCATCTTAATTCCATTTTGATTCCCAAGCTTTCTAAAAGGAAGTATTTAACTTAACCCCTAAAAGTCAAAAGGTGAATGAAGACTCATCCATTAAAAACATAGTATTTCACCGCACCATAGTACACGGTTTCTAGGTTTTGGCGACATTTTTTCGTCTTAAGATTAGATGCAGATTGCCTTGAAATACTATTCTTATGGTTCTCTGTTCGTATTGTTTTGATGCTGACTGGACTTGCCAGTGTGATATTCAGTTTAACAGCTAATTTTAGAGCTGTAGTCTTCTTACCTTTTCATAACATTCCTCTTGAATAACAGTCTGTCACGATCACCCAACATACCATTTTGTTCCTACTCATATTTAGCATATATGCACAAGGTTTGTTCAAAACGTATTCCACCTTGAATTTACCCGCGCACAATCGGTATTCTAAAACGACGCCACTGTGCATAGTGAAAGGTGTCCATATAATACATATGCTTGAATTGTTTTCTTCATGATAGGGTACCAGTCGTTTCCTGCAGACATTTGAGTGAGGTACTACTTCACATGTGTGTTTGTCGTTTTTGTATTTATCTAAAGTTGACTGAACGTCTTGAATAGAGGTACTCCATGAAATGCTTTTGTCAGAAGCTTGGTAATTTTCAAAGTGAAAAATTCGTAAGATTCAGCAAGTGCTTGAAGATGGTGCTAGGGAGGGGGACAACACAATTTAAAGAGAGGTTTAACCGATTCAAAAGTGGCTGCTTGTCCGTAGAAAGAGACCAGAGTTCTGGAAGGCCACTTGTGAGTGACTTACCCCTAAAGTCGCTCCTTCACCGTCTTGCCTACCTAAGAGTGTGGGAGAATTAAAAGCTGAACCAGAAACTCTCTCTCTCCTTATAACACATATTTATTTTACTCAAGCACACTAATCAACAACAGTTTAACCCTTTAAGTGAATGTCCTAGGAGTGATAGGGAGAAAGCAATAAACCTTAAGGGGTCTCAGGGGTGTTAAATTTTTCTAGAGGTCTGAAAATATAAACAATTTTCAAACAGGTATAATTCATTTAAAATTAAATTTAATGATTCGAATCTTTTGCACATTATTTATAAAAGAATGGGGCTTCAGAAAAGTATAAAATGTTTAAAATATAATCATAATTTTAAAAATCATAAGCATATGAAAATTCTATGATAAATATTAAGTATTTTTTGTGTTGCGCACGCTATTTTCTAAAATAGTAGCCTCTGATGTATAAAAATTTATAGAATTATAAAATGCATCATACTCTTTAAGCCGTGCCTAATTTTAGTATTATATGTCTTTTGTATTTCAAAATATTTGTAAAACATTGCAATTTTTTAAATATTTTTAAAAAATGTATATTGTTTATTTATTAAAATATGTAAGTTATTATTCTATTTATATAAAATTAGCTACAGTGTAATGAGAATACATTTAACTTTATTATTCAACTTATAGCTAGTAATTAAAGCTAATATTTTAGAAAATATCGTGCGCAACGCAAAAAATACTTAATATTTATCATAGAATTTTCATATGCTTATAATTTTTAAAATTATGATTATATTTTAAACATTTTATACTTTTCTGAAGCCCCATTCTTTTATAAATAATGTGTAAAAGATTCGAATCATTTAATTTAAATTTAAAAGAATTATACCTGTTTGAAAATTGTTTATATTTTCAGACCTCCAGAAAAATTTAACACCCCTGAGACCCCTTAAGCGAACAAGCGCAAGTAACCAATTTAATTTAACCTAATCTATCATTGACTACAAATGCCCAATACACTAATTTAATGCAGTGGCAAACACCGCTCTTAAATTTAAGCTGCGAAAATCAACTTTATTCTATCTCACCTTCATGGTGAAGGCAACAGCTTCTCAGCTCATTCTCCTTACAATTACAAAATTCTGACTTTATATAGTCGAACTGATCTACATATCAAGGTTTCTCCTTGAGAGGGATGCCTGTGAATTAAACGCGAATGCTAGCCCAAAGATTCCCCAAGAGGATAAGTGAGAAGATCGCGTAAGGATCCGTCACACACTGACCACTCGAAATGTAGCTATTGTTGAAAAGCTGGAAAAAACTGATAATGAAAGTTCGTCTTTAACCGTATTAGAGACTGCTGGATAAGTAGAGATCAGTACAGGTTCTCCACATGCAATTTTGTGTGATAGAATGCAGAGCTGCTTCGAAATTTGTTCCCTAACTTCCGTTATTGGAACAGAAAAACTGCGTCTTGCAGTTGCACAGTACGTACTGGACATTGGAGTTACACAGTACATACTGGACATTGGAGCTACACAGTAAATACTGGACATTATCAGCTTTGAACCTGGCTTCTAGCGATTTTTGGCTGTTCCCTAAAATGAAAAGGCCATCGAAAGAATCCCATTTTCAGAGTAGGAATGATATAAGGCAGGACAACATATGCTACTGTGAAGTCTAACACGATTCAAAGAAACCTTCCTGAAGTGTTTTCGACAGTGAAGGGAATGCTGGGATAAGTCTGCAAACGTGTAACGGACCTACTTTGAATTTGATTAAAATCCCAATCCCGTAAAGTAACTAAGATACTTTTTCTGGCCGAATGTAGCATACTTTTTCAACAGACCTTGTAGTTTTTCCGGTTTTTCTGTAAACGACACAATTATGGATACTGCGCTTCTCGGTACATCAAAAGATTCGACTACCTTGATTATAGATCCATCCTTTATGAGATCCCAACAATTTGCCCGTGTTTGAATTCACTGAGCTCCAACTCATAACAGGAATACAGAATACTGCCTCGACATTTACTGAAGCTTGTAATATAATGACGAATTTATACTGGTGGCGGGAAAGTACAAAATAGCAACCAAAGGATTTGGGAAGAAAATATGTTATAATTAAGGCATACAGTTTCCTGAGGGATTTCAAAATTTTTGTTCAAAAGATTCATATATATATACACTGCTGGCCACCTTAAATGCAACACACTGAAGGAAGCATGCAAATAACATGAAATTTACAACATGCATTAGTGGAAGTGAGATATGCAAATGATTAGAATTTCAGCTCAGACACACATCACGCACTCCTGTGGCGCCACCCCAAAGCGCTATTTAAGGCTTGGAGATTTTGACAATTTCAAGTTCGGCATTTGTGTTTTTCTTGTGGTTTTTTTCAAAAAACGATCAGTTATGTCTAATAGAAAACAGCAATCAGCTTTTGATCAAGTATTCGAGTTCCAGAGAGGAAGGACAGTGGACTACCGAGATTGTGGATTATGGCGCCACATGTTTAATAAATTAATAATATTATTACTTAAATATACTTTTAATCATTTGTTTTCTACAAATATTTATATCAATATACATTTATGGTTTTTTAAACGTACATATATATATATACTATATATATATATATATAGAGAGAGAGAGAGAGACTTTATAGACTTTATATTACTCTAACATAATTTATTATTTTACGCGGTACTGATATTACTCTGTTGTATTTAGCGGGAAACATAACTAGTTGCTATACTCATGAAGTAAGTCTTACAATTTACCTTATTGCATTGACTTTAATTCTATAACTGTGTATACTAATAGTCTATAATTTTATCATTACATTTTAATTGTATAGTGATTTTACTTATAATATTTAAATTTCAATTAATATTCTTTCCCTTCCCTTTGGTCAGTGTATAGGCAAATTACAGGAGAAGGTTGGCTAGCCCTAAAACTTGCTTAAACCTGCAATCTTGGTTTCTAAGGCCAGGAGTTTGCTATTGTACTACTGTGCCTAATATTTCCTATCTTGAATAGTTATACTTAGGATCTATAGCTATATATATATATATATATATATATATATATATATATATATATATATATATGGTTATCTTCTTTATCTTCACAATCGGTGCACTACACAGATTTTGGCAGATTGCTTTTAAAATTACATAAAACGCATGTCACAAGAAATCCCAAATTTTTATTTAATTTGACGATTATTTGAAAAATATAGATGCGTTAATGTTAAATTCAATCTATTATAGAACACAATGTTAAAAAAATATATTTAAAATAAAATAGTAAACAGCGAAAAAATATGTAACTTAATGTCAATAAGGCTGTTTTCCCATTTCCTTGTATTCGTTTTCAAAAGCTAAAAATTTAAAATTGTGTTATAGCAAAACAATCGGGAGAATATTTGAACTATAATATTTGAAATCGAATCAAAATTTCTTGGCTCTCTTAGCCGTACAAAATGCATAAATTCTCGAAACAAAGAGAACACATTTACCATAACTTAAAGTGTGTGTGTGTGTGCGCGCGCTATCATCTTAAATCCCTATTTTAAAAAAACACTTTAGATTGTTCATTAATTAAGTGATTGAACAATTTTCGCTTAAACTAAAACTTGAGAAAAGAGTCTTAAAGCAAACTAAAAGAACATTTTAAAAGCATCTCTTTGTATAATTTTGAATCAATGCCACACCACTTTTAGCGAATTATTCATCCATGATTCGGATTCGAGAAGTACAAATTCAATTACAGTTCCATTCAAATTTCAATCACAGTGTGGTTTAATTTCATATGCTTCAAGCACTCTTTTTGATATCACTTTAGAGATATAAAAGACATATTAAATTTCTGCATAGAAAGAGTACAATACCTCTTTTTGAAGTCCAAACTTGAAAAATTGTCTGCGTAGTTTTCCATTGTGTTGTAAATTCACCGTAACACACACATAAGGAGTTAGAATTCCCTAAACGTCGAATTAATATTTTGAAGAACACTTGTTTAAAATGTGATGTTTTCAGAAAATATATCTGTATATATGAAAATATATTCTAAAATATATCTGTAAATAAGTGTGACATTTTAAGAAAAATAATATATTGGGGCATTAATTTCTGATAATATTAAAAGTTAAGATAAATTGTAATAAATAAATTAAAGACTTTTATTATGGTTTATCATTCTTATTTTGATTGGTTTTTTTAAATACAGAATATGAAATGCTGTGAGTTGTTCCATATGTTTATATTTCAGCTTTAAAGATCATAATGCGGGATTTTAAGATTTTTATGTTCTATGTTCTCATTTTTATTACAGATAATTTTGTATCAATTATACTTAAATGATTTACCTTCGAACTAAACATATTTCTTTGTCTCTTTCGTGATTTCTTTTATTCTAATTTAATCAAGCTAATCTTGTGTCGAGTATATCTGGCTTCTTTAGTGAATGTTTCCTATCATCCATTTGCGTAACGAATATTGGAGGCCCCTGCAAAGTCAGGTGTGGGGCTCCAAGTCGGATCTTAAAAGGATTTCCAAACCAATTCATCAGGCTTTGAGCCCCCAAGAATCCTGGGAGCCTCCGTGTTGCGAGAGAGTACGTCACGCAACTGCTATTATCACAACGGGGCTATTTTTGAAATAATGTCCTGTTGACTGTAGCTATTCAAATTCGGGTTGTAAATAAGCACGTGTGAATCAATTCCCGGAATGCCTACGGAGAGTTAAAATATATTTAATCGTAATTATGAATTAATTTGTAATCACAGTTCATGTGGTAGTGTAACGACGGTGCATTGATACGACCTACACCCTTTCATTCATATCTGGTTTGATAGATTAGAGCAGGTGGCTCGTTTGAGGGTCGGGAACAATGCACGTGGCTTTGGGGTCGTTTTCTATCGTTTAACCTGGGGCCCGCAACGACAGTATGTCTGTAAGTCATAATAGACATAAATGTGCCCCACCGAGTGAAAATTGACGGGGCCTGTCTGACTGAGGATACTGACTCCTTGAAGGATGAGGGGGGATGGCTTCAAGAGACAATGGCGGCGTGGTGGACAAAGTATCCAGATGTGCGGATGAACCATAAGACGCCAGTGCATTCAAGAAGGACCAGAGAGAGCGATTATTAGTTCCACTCCAATAGGAGGTTAATGAGTCCGAGCACCGTGTGAAGACTTTTGTGGGCCGGCCAATGAGAAATGGCGAGGGGCGTATAGTGGACCCACCCCTGCACTTTAAAAGAAGCATTTTTTTGTGATCGGAGATCGAATTCGAGATGAAAGTGGATTTTCCAGAAGTAAGAGGAAAGATAAGAGGATGAACGCCTGCGGCGTTGAAGAAGCTATCTAGCAAACTGCAGAGAACTATGGGAAAGAGAATAATGCTGAGATGTGTAGAGAATGAAAGTGAATGTGAAATGCAACGTCTGAAAGAGAACTGAACGCACTGGTTTCGCGCAGAGACATTTCCATATCACATTACTATTAATTATTTTGTTGAAAAAATAAAATTTTATTTTATTTCTACAATTTGCTGCGAGTTCATCATCACGCTACCCGTCCGATATTACAGTAGATATTGTCAATTATAATAGTTAAGACAGTTGAATGGCCTACTTATTGTGATGGAGAGCTGTGAGTAATTTTTGATCGCATGGAACGGTTCAGTTGTGAGCATTTACAGTGATGTATGATGTGAATGACCAGAAAAAAATGAACAATATCAGACTGTAGCAATTTTTATAATGATTCAGAGATAATATGTATGGTGAAGGTCCATGCCTAGGACCAGACTGATTTTACAAAACAAGTAACATAAAAAAATAGTTTTTAAGTCAATTCCTACTTAGATCAACAACGAAAAATTTTATTTTAGCTACTTTTTATTAAATAGTTACAATTAATATAAATATGTATATACATAGGACAGAATCACAACATTAAGTGGTAATTAGTTTTTTTTAATTATCTTTAAAGTATCGTATTGTCCTTTTAATTTCAGTCCAACTGAATGCTTTAACAGGTGAGAAAAAAACCTTTTCAAGTTTCGACACAAATCGCCAAAAGGGTCGCTAAGTCGCCAACGTGGCTGTATTTGTAATTCTTTAAATAATTAGTTTTAATCAATTAATTTTTATTAATTATACTTAAATTATTGTATTGTCATCCAAAATGATCATGTATATAAAATTTCAGCTCAATTCAGCGCTTTAAAATGTATTTTATTAACGATTGAAAATTCCACCAAGATAAATAAATAAATATACAAATATATAAATAAATATATAGACAGTGCGAGCTAATAGTAGGAATTTAATTATAGACTTTTGGAGCAAAAAGTTAACGCAAGAATTCATAAAGAAAAGCGTTTCATGATTACTTCTACATGAAGTTTCGTGTGCTTCAAGGACACAAGATTTTAATGGTTCTCTTGCAGTTCTGAAAATTGTACACTAGATGGTTCCGGTTATCGTTCTAAGGGACACTAACAATTGACTAATGCCCTTATTTATTTCACTCAATATAAGAAGCAAGGTTATATTAAAGCAGAGAACGTGACAGTAAAGTTTTACAAGATCATAGAATCAGACAGAATGGATGGGAAATATAATCCTCCTCCTTACAGACCTAACTTTGCACCAAATCAGACCTCCTCAATTCTGTCCGGTTATCTGAAAGAGTTTTTTACCAATGAGAGGTTTAGTATTGAGGAGGAGATTAAGAAATAACTTAAGATTGCTTGTAATTAACGGTGGTTTATGTGCATAATGTAGATATTGATAGCAAAGTGGAGAAGTAAGATAACTTAATAAACAAAAAAAAAATTGATATGTAATAAAAATATCGTAAAATACAAGAGATAAAATATAGTATTTTAAAGCTAAAGTTTTTAGCTATATCTAGCGTGCGTTTATTTTTTATTGACAAATTGACCTTATTTAAAAATTACCTTGAAGTATTCAATGTCAACCAAATGACAACCAGGCAGTTTTTAGATGATAAAACGAATTTTTATTTTATTCATGACTACCTACAAGTAGAAATGTTTCGAATATATACTTGAAAAAAAGATATCCTTTACAAATATCAGCGAAAACTATTCACAAAAGTTAATATTGACACCGGAGATGCGATTTTTTTATATTGAATTTCCATGACTCGAAACTGCTGTGCTATTTTCTTTCGTTCTTTCCCCTAAAAAAATGAAGACGATGTCTAAATGTCTTACAACATTTCTCCGTTTACATTGAAGATTTCTTTGCATACATGTCATTAAAGCATCTTAATAATTATAAAATATTCGTGAAAATTGCCTTCTGGGATTTAAACACGCAAACTTGTAAACGGACTCTGGTAAAATAATCAGCAAATTTAAAATCGAAGAAAGTAGTTTCTAATGAAAAACAAATAATATGTACTATACATGTAATGTCGCCCAGCAAGTATGGTTACTATGACTCTCGGCTTGTATCCGAGTGGGTTCGGATTCGAATCCGGAGTAAGACGTGGTTGTATCTTCTTCAGGAAAGAAGTCAGTCTTTCGCCTGTAATGGATTCCGTCTCGAAAGGAAAGCAGCTCACCCTTCTTGTTATATGTTAGGATCCTCATCTGTAATAAATTTGTATATTATTCTGTTGTATTGTATTCTTTCTGTTCTTCTTCACTGGTATTTCATATGTTCCTAGGATAAAAAACGCACGTCAACAACAACAACATACATGTAAGAAATATAACTTTGGAGGAGATTATTTGAAGGAGAAAGCTTAAAAAAGGTAATTGGTATTTTTTTAACGAAAAACAAAACCGGTACTTTTTTTCGTTTTGCCGGGGAAAATCTTCCCATGCAGGCCTTAATGGCGACTACCCGTAATATACACATAAAAATTCTGTTATAAATGTTAGTTCCTATTCGGTTTTATTTTCTGTTGTTTGCGTGTTATGAAAAAGACGTTATTGATAAGAAAATATTACGACTGGATTTTGAAAATGTGGTTGTAAAAGTTTACAGCGAGAATATTCCGTTTGGTGTCGGTTGTATTGTTTTTGACGACTTAACTGCTTGCCCCAATGAAATGGAAAAGAACCAGAAAATTCAATACTGATACTTCAACAAATCAATCTGATCGGGAAAAAAATATTATTGGATTTTTAAAATGGATCTCTTTTTTTTCCATAAATTATCACAAATAATTATATTCAAAATTTAATATATTCACTCATTACTGAAGAATTTAAATATTTATTCTCATATGCAGAAATAAAGTATTCTAAAACTGCATACTTATAGGAGAGAAAGCATAATTAATATCTGTAATCTTGTTGATGTCAAAAATGTTTCTCCATTATTTTTTCACATGAAGGGCCACTAGATTCGCCTGCTAGTTTTTTAAAAATAAATTACAGATTAGGAAAAATGAAAAAAAAAAATGAAAAATAATACAAAAACACTGCGTGGAAAGTAGCCTTTATGGCTTAAAATTCCACAAGGAAAAATAAAAAGATTTGTCTAAAGAGTCTGCTTTCACAATTGTCCATTCTTTTTTAAAAGAAACAAGCTGATTTGTTAGTGGTTGCTCTTTTTTACAGTATTCTTTTTTATTTCCGTTCCCATTTCTTCAACTCAGCAAATCCTTTATTCTCATATAAAGCTTTTGCAGAAGCTTATTTCGCTGCTTCTACTACTTCACATTTTTTGTTCATTCGTTTCAAAATATCTTATAGCAGAAGGAAACAGTGTGAAATGATGTGCAAAAGAAGCAAAGGAGAAGACACAAAATAAAAGCTAGAAAGCTACATAAAGCTCAAATGTTTTCCTAAATGATGTAAAAAAAAACATTTACAAAAATATTGTGATTGTATAATTACTATTTGCGAGTATAATTTCATAAACAATACGGATATTCAGAAAAAGAACTGATGATTTAATACTTTCGTATTTTACCGTCCATCAATTTCGCCTTACGAAAAGACATCGTCAACTTAGAAAAGGTCGCCAATTAATGTTGTCATTATTATCGCTGTATTCAAAAGTGCGTGAGATGGTTTTCCACTATTTGATGTATATCGTGTCATTTGGCGATGCCTTTTGATTTAACGAAATAAATCGACGATATAATACTAAAGTATTGATTGTTTATACATAAGTTTGCAAGGATTACTATAAATAATGTGAGCAAATCAAAATCAGGGTATTGACGTAAAAGTCAAATTTATTTTTTTATTTATATGCATTTAAATTTTAAAAAACATCAAAGAAAAAAAACCTTTATTAGTATTGTTTCAACTAGAAAAATAGGATATATATTTGAATATTAAAGTGAAACGCGTATAAAAAAAGAAAAGTAATTTCTCTCTTTAATTAATATCAGTTAATTAGTAAAATTTATAAAGCAGTAACTCATTCATTTTTTTAATTAAAATCATCATATTGAGATTTTTTTTACTTGAACGGCTAAATAAAAACATATTCGATTACATGGGATGCAAATGAAATTTAAAGTAGCCTTTAGATTTTTCTCGTTCATTTTTTTATATACAATATATTTGATCCATTATTTTCTAATAAAACAGTATTTAATGCATTGCAATGAATGAAGAATTTTAAGAAGTCAAATTAGATATATTTAGATATGTATTGCATATTTGCATATTGATTTAACATTTTGATTTTATATTTTTTCTTGTACCTTACAGAAGATTTCACTGCTTTTATTTTACATGGACACACATTGAAATAGCTAAGATGATTGACTACGTTTGGAACAGTGAAATCACGTATCAATGAATATTTTTTGATATATTAAGTGTCAGGGGAAATAGAATATACAGATGAAAACATTTTGAGAATATTATTTCAAGAAAAAAGTATTTAAATCCAATTTTTTGGCAAAAAAAGAAGACAGAATAACATATTTTAAAAATATTCTCCTTTTATAAAAAGAATGCTTCAATAATAATAATACGAGGACAAGTCAAAAAGTAAAGGGACTTTTGCAGTTTATCTTTCCAAGGTTTTGTAACAGCGCAAGTATCTAGCGCTAAGTGAAGGGTAGTGGACAATACTATTATACAACGTGTTACTATTATACAACGCCTTTCCTCGTAATCGTTTGTGACGGGCTCACGCATATTTTCTTTAACATGACCTCTGGGTTCTTTGGGGGCCTAGATTAATGGAACCTCTTTTCCAACCAAAACCAAAGAAGCGAAATGTGAAGCGGAAATGCAATTAAGATAGCTTTTAAATAACAAAAGTTTCAGTAAGTAGTATGACAATTTGGGGAATGGTATGTGTGAAAGTGATACAAGCGTGAATTGATAGCCAATTGTGAAGTTACCTTGAAGATTAAGCCATTAGGTCAAGATGCTTACCATTGCACGCGTTCTCAGACGCCTCTTCATAAGATTGAAACTAAAATTGGATTAAGGTAGGATTGGTTATTTGATATTAGGACTTGTAATATTATTAGAAGAGAGATTAGGCAATTTAAGTATTGATAGTGGTCCAAGTTACGCGATTCGGTTTAACTATTACTGTGTGTTTGTTCATTGTAGATTCTCGCATAAATTATATTATCTAAATTGTTAGACACTTAAGTTTCATTCTTAATAAAGTCATATTTAGAATTTAAAAATGTCTATTTCTTTTGTAAACCCTACACCTCTAGCTCACGCGGATAATTAAAGAAACGGTCACCTTAGGGGGGCGGTTTCACACGTTGGAAGGTAGGAGATTGCTCAACATGGAAGCTCCATTGTCAACCTGTACCAAAGAGAAAAGGAGGATAGTGATTCGCTTTTTGTTTGCGGAAGGTGTGATATCTGCGCTCGATACTAGCCATCCATTTCATTTCTTTCTCTTGAACGATGATCGCCCTCTGTGGTTGACACCGAATAACTGCCCGATCTTTCATCGACACATAAAGGAGTTCTCTACTGTTGGAAGCTCTCTATCCATTTGTAGATCTTGCTTCTCGATAAACAACTGTTACTAAACTTTCAAAGGTTCCATACCTTCTTCAAACAAAAAGGGAATCATTGTCCTCCTTTCCTCCTTGGTGTAGATCGACATTGGAACTGGCATGTTGAGCGATCTGCTACAACCCCAATGCCTACGAGGAAAGACGAGTGACACTTTGTACAGGAGTGTTGTGGACTTTCTGAAAATTTTCTATATTGTTTATTGGGGTATTTTAAGTTCGCAGACAGAGCAACTCTCGAAGACTTCCAAAACTCTGAGTCACCCTTTCCACTTCTTCTGAGACGCTTGGCCCCAGCTAATGATTTTCTTTTTTACACAAGCAACTTGTTTTCTTAAATTGATGATACCATTGCAGACTGCTCTTGTTAGTTGGGGCTTCGTTTTCCGTAGGGAATTCTAAATGCACATTGAAACCGAAATTACTTGTGACGGGATCACGCGTTTTTTAATTAACATATCCTTTTGGGTTCTTTGGGGCCAGAATTAATGGCATCTCTTTTCCAACCAACCCAAGAAGTAAGGCGTGAAGGAAAGATGCAAGTTAGGAAGCTTTTAAATAACAGAGGTTTAGAGTAAGCTGGGTGGCATTTGGGAAATGTTACGTTAGTGTGTGTGGCAAGTGTGAAGAGTATTTCGCGAAGTTAGGTGACAATCAAGAGAGGTTACTTGGTACAGAGAGCCCATAGTCAAGGTGCATACCATTGCACGCCAGTGAACCGCAACTTCAACTAGGATCAGATAGATTGATACTTCATTGGACCTTAAAGGTAGGAGTGACCATTTAAATATTCATATTTGTGATAGCATTGAGATTGAGGTTAGGCGAGTTAGTTATTGATAGTGGTCCGGGTTACGTTATTTCGGTATTATATATATTGTGTGTTTAGCCACCGTAGATTCTCTCACATATCATATTATTATCTAATATGTTACTGGTATAAGTTAAGATCTTAATAAAGTCATATTAAGATCATGTCAGCTTCTAGTTTTTCATTTATTCCTACACCTCTAGCTCACGCTAATAATCTAGGAGAAGGGCCCCCGAGGGGGGCGCCCTCACATACTGAAAATACGTTTGCATACTCAAATACGCAAAAGCCCTTATCTGACATTGTCGTCATGTTTGAAATTCAATTTACAGCTACCAAGAATGCGCTGTTGATCAATGGTGAGAGGAAAAAAACTTCGTATATTTCTTTTTACATTCATGTATCAATTATTGTAATACATGCAGCACTTTCGAAAATATGATTTTTTGCAATAACCATCCTTCTGTGTCATTGTCGTCATGTTGGATTTCAATCAATGTGCTGTTAAATATTTGTCTCTCTCTCACTCCTTACATTTATATATCATTTATTGTAATGTATACAGTAGTTAAGAAAATATGATTTTTAGAAAAATGAGTCCATCATTTATACTCACCCTGTATATTCGCATAAAATATTATTCACTTACATATATTCCATTACATTCAGAAACACATAACCATTCCATTAAGTTATAAGACTACGTTCGGAACCGTGAATTTAAAAAAGCGCATAAATGGATAATTTTCATGATATTTAGTGTCACTTAGATTAGAATACATGTATAAAATTGTTTCAAGGACATTTTGACACAAAAGTTATTTAAATACAATATTTCGGCTAAAAATTAACTTAGAATAACCTTTTTTACAATTTCTCCTAAAAATTGCTTCTTTTATAAAACTATTTTGCCTGTGTATAGCTCAGACCTCTATACAGAGGCTCAACTATGATTTTTGAAAAATTCACATTATTTTCAGAGTTACAATCCATTGAAATAATTACCGGCTTTTTTTAATTAAAATTTCTCCCCTCTATTCTCGTAAAGCATGGATAAACCCACTTCTAAGTTATATATTTCAAAAATTCTAGTTGAGCCTCTGTACAGAGGTCTGAGCTATATACATGCAAAATATTATTATAATAAAAGCATTTTTCACAAAAGGAGAATATTTTGAAAATGGATCATTCTATGTTTATTTTTTATCAAAATATTGTACTTAAAGAATTTTTTATTGTAATACTAATCTTAAAACACTTTTATATACATTTTCTAATATAAGTGACACTAAATATCATAAATATTATCCATTTACACGCTTTTGCAAAATCACGGTTCCGAACGTAGTCGGATAACTTAACATCTTTTAGTAGTAAAGGTATAAAAACTCTTAGTGGAGTTCACAATTTTTTCCTATCCCCATCAACAATTCTTTTGAAATAAATAAGTATACAGTAGCTTAGAAAATGCGATTTTTAAAAACGAGTCCATCATTTATACTCACCCTGTATATTCGTATAAAATATTATTCACTTACATATATTCCATTATATTCAGTAGCACATAACCATTCCATTAACATCTTTTAGTAGTAAAGGTATAAAAACTCTTATTGGAGTTCACAATTTTTCCCGTTCCCATCAACAATTCTTTTGAAATAAATAAGTATTTGTTTCGAAACACATTAGCATTCAACGCACTTCACCGCTTTCCATCAAATGAGCAGAATGATAATTTCGAATTCCTTCTTCAATATTCTCGAAAAAAAATCCGTGCCTTCTAGGAGATTTACATTTATTTTTCTGTTCATTAAATTGAATTAACTTATATTTTATCTCTTCGCAACATAAAAGAGACAGTATAACGCAGTATTCATAAAAGCGAGTTGTTTTGTTTCGTATTTATGCTAAACAAACACGTTCGCTTTTATAAATCTCCAACTCCTTCTGCTTTTGATTTTGGTGTTACATATAAAAAATGCTTTTGGCTTTTTTTTAAAGAGACAGCTATATTTGCTGCATGCTAAATATGAACACAGAATTACGTTCAGAAAGAAATTTAATGGTGCCATTATATACTTGGTGTATGATGATGTCAATTCCTGGGTTCGATTGCCAGAGGCACACCATTTACGTATATTAAAGCACATTAACACTAGATTGCCCATGGAAGTCATTTTGAATGCTTTTTAATTTCAATTAGAAAAACAATTATGTATATAATGACACAATTTCTTAGAATTTTTTAGAATATATTTTTTTCCAAGTGAAGTAATTTTTTTTATTGTTAATATTTACTAATAACTTGTTATATGACTGTAAATAATACAAAAAAAACATATTAAAAATTAATTTTAAGCCAATTTCTTTACACATTAGTTACTCTTTCACAATGTAGTCATTTTTACTGCTTCTGGGCAATATAGGTATATAGTAAGTTCCAGTCTTTCTAGTGTTAAATCGATTAAAGCGTTTTTGTGAAAGTTCTCTCTCTGACAATCACAAAAATAGAAATTTTCACGAGTTTCTATGAGTACAAATTTGCACTGCTTTAAAATAATTTTTATCTTTATATATATATATATATATATATATATATTAAACTGGATTTACACCTTTTATCACAAATCCTCTTACATAATACATCGGATATTACATTAGGATCATACTGGACGTTGCCAAATCTACTGCTCTTTTTACTCCTTCTCTTTAATCCAATATACATCATTCTACTTTTATCTCTTCAATATGATTTACATTTACCTTCGTTAAAAATATGGTTATAGTATAAAAATTATCAAAATAATTTATAAAAACTGAAATGAAAATAGTATGGTAGAGCCAGGTTTAGGCTGCGAGATATCTCCCTTCCTATGCTGTAAAAATTACACAGATAGCTTGGCAGATGGTGTTTGGTGTTGTAAACCACATTTGTAAATACTGTCATGAATAAGTCTCTTGAGAGGTCGGAGGGTTGGTGTTTGGAGAATAATATGTATATAAACCTAGGGAAGACTACTAGTCAGTGTCTTACCTTAAACAGACACCATTCAGGCCTTGGCCAGTAACCTAGAAAAATAAAGTTTCCGATTCCAGAACCCAAGAACCATTAAGCCAGTGTTTCTCAAAATGTGTTTTGCGCCCCCTAGGGAGGCATGATAACCCTACACGGGGGGTGCGAGCATATTGAAAAGTTGAAAACAAAAGATTATTTAAAGAATTATTAATTTACTGAAAGAAAACAAATAAAATACATTCTGACAAAAAAAAAAAATACATATTTACACTGATATAATACACTTATAAATATATCAGTACTGCGCAATTTATTTTATAATTTAACAATACTAAGTTATGAACAAGCTTAATAATTACCAGTGACACCATGGGCTTGTCATATATGAAATTATGTGCAAAAATTCATACTTATTTTGATAATTTGTACAGTTTATAATTAATCCCTTAAATGGGGATTAAAAATTACGCTATTCGCTCCCCAATGATACTTTTTAATACGTAAGCTAGCGTATGTGGTATATGGGGGAGGGAGAAAAAGAATAAATAAACAAACCCTCTGAAATAATTAGATACTTCAAAAACACTGTTAAGGTCATTTTATTGCATTCCAAAACCTTCGAAATAATTCTAGAGATAGCAGTTCACAGAAAAGATCGTACTTCGGAAAGACGTATATATACGTCCGGGGCAAAGAATACACTGGCTGAGAGAGTCGTTTATATACGTCAATGGCAATTAAGAGCTTAAAGTCGTATTTTAGGTTTAGCGTCAAAGTATCGTTTTATTGAATTCAATACATTGTTATTGTATGGAGGGGGCGCAATGAAAATTGGATCGTAAACATTGAAAAAAAGTTTGAGAAGCACTGCATTAAGCAGAATTCAGACAAAAGTTGCTATCCAGTGGGTGCCAACCCATTGTAACCTTTGGGAAAATGAGATGGCCGATCTCTTGGCAAAAATAAGGTAGCATATTCTCCAAAGGACTTTAAATAAAAAGACCTATCTCTTCACTCTGATAAGCTTAAGATTAATAAGATTCATAAAAAAATGCTTTCGTATTGCAGCTACTTGTACTACTATAAGTAAACTTTAGAGGATGCTGTTAAAACCTGACTGTGTTTCAGACTTTCCTCGTGCTATAATGCTGTGACTTTTAGACTATTGACTGGATATGACTGCCCTTATGGTCATTTGTTTCTTTTTAGTTTGACTGTCTCACCTTTGTGTGTTTTTTGAGTTCTGGACAAGTCATCATTTAGATGTGTGCTCTGAAATTAAGAATTTGAATTGTGCTGTAAAAAGTATTGAAGAACTCGTTGCCTAATGACCTGATGATCGATGTCCAAGCATTCGATAAATAAATAATTAGACATGTGGAGGTAAATAAAGGAATGTACTGGTGTCATGAGACTATTTAAACTTTCTTAGACTTAATCTAAAAGTTTGCTCTTGCATTATTATGACTACACTATTTCGGCTTGTACCCTTTTACATTAAGTTAGATTTGTAGTAATATACTGCTTTATACATATTAAAATTTTAATATGTCTTTAACTGTCCGTGTGACAGAGAAAGAGAGAGAGAGAGTGTGTGTGAATTAATGAAACTGAAAAATTATATTCGATACAGTAAATACAACATTTGATATAATATTTGACACAGTAGTTGATGTATTTTTCAATAGAATTCTTTTGTCGTCTTACATTATTTCCTGGTTCTCAAAATGTATTTAAAAAACATTTAGAGAGAGCTATACAAAATTCCAATCTCACTTTTACTCTTCTTAATTTTTAGTGAAACTTTGTACTATGAATATTTTTCAAAATAGCTTTTAGTAACTTGTCAATTATATATTTAAAAACTTAGAAGTGCATTTTAAATAGAAGTGCTCATTAAAAAGTATGTGTGATAAATGCTGAATATGAAAATAATGCACGCAATATTATAATAGAAAGAAGATTAAACATTAGCCAGATGTATCCTTGTGTTTGTTTCAAATGGAATGTTATTTGTACTGTAGTAGGCTAAATCAAACATATATGAAAATGAATTCATAATTGTAATACTGGATATATAGACTTTCAAATTATCTATCTATTTAAAATGTACAAAACTCCTAGACTGATGTACGAAACTTTCAACGTATTTTCTTTAAAGAAATTCTTTCTCTGTTATATATTCTCTAAACCTAAATTTCGAAGTTATTCATCAGTAAAAAAGGAATATTTAAATTGCTTAAAAAATACTGTGTGTTTAGAAGAAATTCCAATAAAATACCATAATAAAACTGAAAATGTAAAAACAAATTAAAGTTTTACAATATTGGTCTTAGATATATTCAAAGCATTATATAACACAATTTAGGCTTTATAAACAACACGGTATATAATACAATATTACACTTATAATCAAAGCACCACTTATTTTAAAATTCTAATGTGTATTAGAAAATAGAGATGCTCTTCTCAACCTTATTTTTTTACTATAGGTTCACCTTATGATCAGCATTCATGTGTACTAGACTTTTTTTTATCTCAAAAAATGCAGTTTACTATTTTGAAAACACTATTTTTACAACTAACTTTCCCCCTTCATGTTTGTCATTTTCATTTCACTTTGTTTCTTCCTTCACTCTTTGCCTCTTATCGCATTCCTACCAATGTCTTCTTAAATATTCGCAACACGATCGCTTAAGATATCTCATTCCGAGCACGTTCAGCTTCTACTAAGAAAAAAAGCAAATTTTGAACAGTCTTCTCCTATTTTTTCCCCTATCCCGATCATTCCTTCCTTACAGCAACACAGAGCCCAGATGACTGTTTTGTGTACTTCTCCTTTTTCTTTTTTATCCCCTCTTTTTTTTCGGGAGAAATGAATACAAATTTCTTAAGATCTGAGATCCGAAACATCAATAACATATGAACATGTTGATTTATTGGACGCTGTGTGGAAGCAAAGAAATTAGATTCCTTGCGCTGCTTTTAGTAAAAGTCCGTTGGTATATAGTTTGGTAAATTAAAAAAAAAATGTGCATAATTGATATCGAACTTTTATTGAGTAAATTTAGTATTTTGAAGAGGAATTTTTTGACGTGAATGATAATATAAAACTTTTTTTAATTTCTAGCGTGGGTAGTACACGATAAAACAGTATTTCCTTTCTGTTGATAAGCTAATGAAGACGAGGAACTGTCACTTATTTCTTAATTTCCTAAAATTAAAAATGTAAAAGAATTAAGTTTTGTTTCAAGATATGCATATATTTTTATTACTACTCGTAAATAATATATTTTGAAAATACGGATTGTTTATATATTCATCCTAAAGTGTTTTATTTATTTTTGTTTTGACGTAGTACTTGCATTTTTAAAAAGCTAAAACAAGCTAACAATATGCAGATGCATCTTTAATTTAAAGGGCAAAAACCAACGGTCTTTTAATTTTGTCTCTTTCTTCAATATACATAAAATATTGCAGCATGTTTGTTCTTTTTCTTCATTCTTAATTCGAAATAAAATTTATAGGGCATTTTAAATCTGTTTCCAAATGTGTTGATGAACTAGCTAGAAATCCATAACGTTTTGTGTTAACTTAAATATGAGACACTTAAGTTCCTTTTATTCCATTTGAAATATTGTTTGTCTTTTTTTAAGTAAGATACAAAACAAGAAATACAGAAAAAAAATAAAGTCAACAAATTTAATATTAACATTAAATATTAATATTAAATATTATAATTATTAATATTAATATAATAATGAATTAATATTTGAAAAAACTGCACGAACATCGTGTCATCCACCACAAGTTAAAAAATATATATTTGAAGCCAAGAAAAAATTGGTTAGAAAAACTTACTGGCGCCATCTGTTGGTGCTAGTTCAGACTTCGTAATAAATAGTGGAATAAGTTTAAAATTAAAGAATAAAATTTAATTAATGAATAAGTATTTGAAAAAAACTATTTTTCATCAAGGGCCAACCACTACAAGTTTAAAGAATGTATTTGAACTTCAGTGAATGAATCGAAAGTTTTTTATTAACGACTGAAAATTTGAACAACATATACATATATAAATAAATATATATAGGGAGAAAGTGAACTAATAGTAGGAATTTAAAAAAAGCTGCAATTTTTATTAATAATTTGAATTTCGAATAAAAATAAGTTTATTGAATGTACAGTGAGTAATATATTAATATTTGAATTAATGAGTTGTTATAGTGAGATATGCCAAAAAAAAAAAAAGAATATGATTATTATTCGGCATTTATAAGGTTCTTATTTAATTATTAACTTCATTTTTAAGAAGAATATCATAAAATGTTAAATCACAATTAGAGTTTTACGGTTTAAACAAAAATATAGTACATATTGCTCTGTTTTGTGATTTAAGACATTGTTAAGCCAAATTAGGTGGCAGTTATCATAGAATACCAATACTTTCTTTATAGGGCAGATCTTTTTGTCAATTCAATATCCCTGATAAATTGATGGATCTCGATCCTACTATTGAAATTCGATTCATAAACTTGACGACAGTAAATAGTTATTTAATTTGTATGAAGTTTTGGAAATATTGTCATTATTTAATCCATTCTTTGTTTAATTTTTACTCAAATTAACATATATATTATAGCTACTACTGTTATCTAACATTGGACAAATTCATATATGTATATGCTTTATCTGAAAAGTTTCCATAACGAGTTTCTAATTTTTCGTTTCGTATTTCCAAGACCCTTTGTAAATTTCCAGAGAGAGAGAGATTCATCTAATATAACAACTTGCTAGTAAATAATATTCCACTATAATCTACGCTTAGTGAAACGCATATTTAACCTTTTAACTGTCATGCCCGAGATCATCTCGGGCACTGCACTAGTGCTTCAAAATACCATACCCGAGATTAACTCGGGCATTGCACTAATGATCCAAAGTGTCAAATGATTTAATGCCAGAGTATTATACGGGGCAATTTTTATTTTGAGATCATCTCATTTTTATACCCGGATACATACCGGGAGAAATTTATTTCGGTTTCATCTCTTTGTGAAACCCGAATCTATATCGGGAAAAGTTAATTTGACCTCATAAAACCACACAAAACTGAGTTCCGAATGACAAATAGGTATTCCTTTCTATTTTATTTTTTTAGAATATAATTCTCTGCTAGAAACAACTTTACCACTGCAGCGCCGTGTGGCAGCCCCGAACGAATATGCATTTACTACAAAGCCTTGAAAATTTTCATGTTTATAATTTAAAATATCAATCTTTAGCTACAAAGTATATTTTATTTTGTGCTAAGTATTTGATTTCTGCTGTAAAAAAGTTTGACAATTTATTAACCCAAATCGTTAAAATAACTTGACAGTTAAAGGGTTAAAATTCTTGTAGCAAAAGTTAACTTTAATTTGATAACAAGTATCTGAAAATTATTTTCCTAATGAATTGATGCAGGACAAATTGAAATTAATAAACTTCGTAGACTTAACTGTTTTTTTTTTTTTTGTTTAAGAGTGAAATTCTATATATTACTACTTCAATTTTTTCCATCAACTCTTGAAAACCTGCATCAACTACTTCTTTTTCTTTCATGACCCATTTCATCTTGCTACTCACAAATAGGCTACGTTCAGATAAAAATAATCTTATTTCTTCTCTCCGGTGAATATCTCGCATCATCACATACAATAAAATGGCTTCTAGTTGACAGTCTGCAATCCTTCCGGAATAAAACGGAAGTCTGATTTTATTCTTGGCTCTCCTAAAGTGCAAACCTGATCCTTATCCATCCACACTTGAAAAGAAGATCTTGCACAAATATCCGACAAAACTACTCGCAAAAGTTAATATTTGCACCAGCCAAAGCATTTTATATTTTCAAAATTCAATTTCGGCGATTCTCGCATGCCCTAGCATTTCTTTTCTTCTCTCTATTTCGTTCTTTTCTATTCAGAGGGGGTTGAATCTAATTACTACAATCTCCTTCCATGCTGCCACTGAAGGTTCTTCAAAGTATTGGGAATGCGTCACTGCAATATCTCAACAATCATATTTTCTTGTAAACCTAATAACTCAGATGCATGCTTGTATAATTCTATTTTTATTACGTGCATGAAAAAAAAATACATAATTTATAAAATTAACTGAGTTTATGTGATCTCAGACATGTATTTCAAACTTATATGTTGCACTTTTTAATTATAAGGAAATATATTTTTAACCCTTTATCTACCGACAGTACTTATAAGTACAACGGACTTTAATTACATATAATAACCATTTTTACGAATACTCTGTTGAGATACTTAGCAGGAATAATCTTCTAAATCCACTATTCCAAGATATATGGCAGTACGAGATCTATGATGTGAGTATTTCAGCGAAGAAGACAAATAGTTTTACAGCAAAAATTGCTTTTTTAGCTGACAGCATTTTTAGTGGACTGCTAAGATTGCCATTTTTGTTCCGAAAAAATAGTTAATGTCAAAATATGTCTTTTTGTGTGTGTGTGTGTGTGTTAATGAAGACCTTGGAAAACAATTTGAATATTTATTTTAAAAGAACAGTGTGCATTATTAATTTTACAGTTGAATATATATTTCGTTCATTAATTAGCTCTAACTTATTAAATTTCCCAAAGTTGAGTATTTTGTGTATGTATATCACTTAAATTTCAATGTTGTCATTCAAAACCTATTGCTTGAAAAAAACTGCAGTAAATCACCATTCGGTAGAAAAAGGATTAAAGAGTGACTGAAACAATACGTTCAAAACTGTGATTTTGCAAAAGCGTACAAATGAATTCTTTTTATATATTTAGTGTCACATGTATTACAAGAAACATACATAACTGTTTTAAGAATATTATTACATTAAAAAAAAAATACACTCACTTCCAAAAGTTAAGCACGAAGATGTAAAATGCAAAAAAATCAACAAATACTGTTTTGATTGAAACAAAATTTGGCAGAAAAGTAGCAATATGTATTTACACATAAAACAAAATCAATAATTATATATAGAAATGAAAACAATATTAAATTTTTGTAAGTTATCAGATGATGTCATGCTGGAGACTTAAACAGAATTATGCATAAAGTGAAAATAAACAGCATAAAATGAAAAAAAGGAAATTAATAAGGGATGTGATCCCCCCTCATCTGTACGCAAAGTTTACATCTTCTGACCATGCTTTCAATTAGGTGGTCAACCACCTCAGAATTAAGCAATCGCCATTCTTCTTGTAGAGCAGTTTCCAGCTCAATAAGAGTGGCTGGAGGTGGGAAACGTGAAGATACAACATGGTCGAGAGCAACCTAAAGATTTTCAATGGGATTAAGGTCGGGCGAATATGTTGGTCACGCCATACGCGCAATCCATTCACACTCCAGGTAGTCATCGACGATGTCAGCTCTATGGGGACATGCATTATCGTCCATTAAATCAAAAGTAAGGCCAACTGCTGCAGCATACAATCTCACAATGGGTTTTAGGACTTCATCTCGATGCCGGACAGCCGTCACAGAACCCCGTTTAAAGATGTGCAGGTTGATGCGGTATCCTAATGAAATCCCTTCCCACACCATAATGTTTTTGGGCTGATTGCGTGTTGCTTGTTTTATCCATATACTTATACGCTTGTCATCTGGCTCTAGAGTAAATCTTGATTCATCAGTAAACATGACATTGCCCCAGTCAGACACAGTTCAATTGCCATGTTCCCGGCACCACTTGAATCGTGCCCCTCTTGATTGGATGGATAGATTAACACAAACTCGAGATACCCGAGCATACAGTAAATTCATATGTAATCTTCGACGTACAGTAGCTGCAGATATAGCCTTACCAATGGACGCTGTAACCATAGATGTCACACGTGTGGAGGTCGCTCTGCGATTCCGCTTGGCTACAATAGCAATATATCGATCTTCCGCGGGGTTTGTAACTCTTGGGCGACCGCCAACGGGCCTTTGAACAACTGTCTGTGTGGTTTGGAATTGTTTCCATAAACACATGAAATTACAGAATGATGAACTCCGAAGAAAAGAGCAACATCTGTGATCGACTGACCTGCTTCAATGCGCCCCACAACACGCCAGCGCTCAGAATCTTCTATTCGTTTTCTGGAAGTCATAGAAACACGTATGTCTTGAAAACAAATTGTACAAAAGTTTTAAACACCTTCTATTAGCACTTACAATCAACTTCTGTAACCCTTCATAAAGCTGGCTTCTTATAAGATTGCCCTTTTTGCATATTTCTTGACATGAAAGCACGATTGGCTGTTACCTAACATATTTGCATACTTCCATCTACCTCTGCAACGAGTTGCATCCTCTTCAGTTCTGATTGGTTTCCGGAAATTAGCATTTTCCTCTCCGTGCTTAACTTTTGGAAGTGAGTGTATTTAAATTTTAATTGTCTAATCTAAAAAAAAGAAGGAAGGGCAAATTTTCAACATATATTCTGATTTCTTCTTTTTTATAATAATTATATTTTGTCTACATAAGAGTAAGACTTGTCTACACACCCTGAACTAATATTGTTGAAAAATTCAGATTATTTTCAAGGATACTAATAATTAAGTTAACAACCGGTGTTTTCTTTTGAAATTTCTCTACTCTAATGTATTAAAATATGAATAAATCCATTTACAAAATATTTATTTTAAAAATCCTAGTTCAAGATATCTAGATAAGTCTTAGCTATATATAGGCAAAATATTCTCTTTGAAGTATTTTCCATAAAATATGAAAATATGTCATTTTTCTGCATTTTTTCGCTGAAAAAAATTGCTTTTAGATAGTTTTTAATTGCAATAAATATATTATGATATTCTACGATATGTTATATATTATGTGATTATAAATATTTTATGAATATTCTGATTCACACAAGCGATACTAAAATAATTGTTACGTTGATCGGGGTTCGAGGAATTTATACAAATCAATATCAAAGAAGAAAAGCAGTTATTTAAGAGTGATGAGAATTTATTGTCAAAAATCCAATCCTCGAAATACAGGACTCAGCAGCAACATTCACAGAATAAATCTCAGAAGGTCTATACACCTTCAACAGCACTCAGACACAATTAACATTGTCTAAAATACACGCATGTAAAAGATTATTCACAAGTATAGCCGAGCTAATCGGTATTTACGTTCCAGGCAAGTTTACTAGTCACTAGTCAAAACAATACTCACTAATCGCTGGTTGAAACAAGACTGACTCTAGTTTCGGTGAGCATCTCCATTTATATGCCCGGTGGAAACTTCCAGAAAAATCTGCTTGCGTCCTTGAGCGATAAATTAGTATTTTCTCCACAAGTTTCTAGAAGAATCCAAAGGGTCGCAGACTCGCCAACTCAGTCGCCAAAAACTATGCCAACTTGGCTCTATCACCAACATTTCGCCAAGTTCTCATTGAATCCCCACTATAAAGTAAGGACCGGCGTTGCTTGTGAATATTATAATTTTAACGTAAATTAAATATAATTTAGAGTAAGATAAATGCATTACACACCCAAATACAAATTATTTACTCTATTTACACAAAATTTGTAACAATATATGTAAGAAATCATTTTAATGCTTTTGCAAACTCGTGGTTTGAACGTCGTCAATATTCCTTAAAGGTTCATATTGTTCTTAAAAAACTCTGGCTGCTTCTGTTAGGATTAACTGCTAAACAGACAATGAAATAGAAGAGTAAAAAAGAGAAAGTAGATGCTAAAAGAGATAATGCAATGATATTTGTATTAATTTACTTTTAACCCCTTCTCTGTAGGATTTTTTTACGAATTTCTAACTCAGAAAAATTATTTTTCTTATTGCTTAAAATTATTTTTATCAGTAAACAATCTTTTACTTGTATTAAAATTGGAAAATATGTGGTGATATTCCGTTCACTGATCTCCATTTTCCTGCAATGCAAATTAGTTTTAAATTTAAAAAGTACAATAGGTGAGGTGTTTAAGATAAATATCTACAAAAAAATAATATAGTATTTGTTTCAAAAATATTTGGAATAATTTACTTATATAAAAATTTATTTTGGCAAATATTACCTTACAGTTGAAACAACATTACAATCTTCCTTGGACATCAGAGCGTAAAAATCACATATATCACGAAGGCGAAATCATGTATTATATATTATTTTTTGCTCACTATGTTGGAGGGTCCAGACCAGTACACCCCCCCCCTCCCTCCATGTGGGCGCCACTGACATCAGTGGACCACAACAGCTTGAAAAAATTAGAAGTAGCCCCACCCTGGAAAAGTCTACCCACCTTTGTCCTACATCATTCATTCCTACCTTTATAAGGATAATGCTAGGAAACATCAGAGAGTCAAACATTTGGCAGTGATTACGTGTTTCTTTAATGAAATTCACGAGCTACCACAAATAAAAAAAATATTGCAAAGGATATCTCAGAAAATCTAGCCAAAAAGTTATTTAAAAAACAAGGTAAAATGCAGATTTGTTTTAAGAAATCCTTTTACAATGTAAAAAACAAACAAAAAACTCGTGCACATTAAAAGCTTTTGTTATATATTGGTATTCAAATGTACTTTCATGTGATTCACATTCAAACTTCTTGTAGAACATTAATTAATTTAACCATACATAATATCTAAGTTTAATGATTACTCAAAGTTACCAGGGCAAACTCGAAAGAGTAAAATGCCAAAAATAAGACTATTTGTTTATGGAACATATTTCTTCAAAAATTTCCAATTGAAAATTTTTGTAATCTTAATATACAGGGTGTATATTTATAGGTGTGTATATTTATATATATATAGGGGAAAACTTTAAGCGGGGATAGTACACATCAAGACAAACAATATTAAATAGGAAATTTAAGGTCCCAAACATTTTCCAAAGGAGGTAGGCGCCATTAAAGTGTAGGGTCCGAAATTTCAAATGATTATAAAAAACCGAAAAATGGGTTGATTCGTTAGCGGTTTATACTAAAATTATTCTTTTTGTCAGTATTTTCTTGAAAAATAAATGTAAAGATAAAGTTTAAAATAATGTCAATATTAGGCGCTTTAGACTTTGGAGTAACGAACACCTATTTTTTACCGTTATTTCTTGTATTACATTAAATGCTTTCAAAAGCTTAGACTTAAACTTAAATTTTGAACTCAAAATCTGATTCTTTGGGGGTGGTTAAGTAGCGAAAACGGCATTGTGTTCAGGAGGTGACATTTGTAACTCCTTCTTCCCTGAACAGAGCTCAGTTATTCCTGATCTTGGTGTCGTAGACAAGGTAGCAACTATTACCTCCTACAAATAAAATAAACGAGAAAGGGACGACAAATTTTAAAAAATATTCATAATAGACATGAGTACTTTCTCCGCTTAAAATAAAAAGAAACAATTTGATGTATGCACGTAGTGAAAATGAATGATGACAAGTAGAAAATGGTACACGCGTGATTTTCTTGCGGAATCACAAAAACTGCTCAAAAGAGCACCCACCAGCAAAGATGTAGGCCTCACACCGCCGGCGGAGGGACTGTCGAACATTAAGAAATACTCCGGACATCTTTCGTGTATCACCTGCAACGACGGCAATCCTCGCAACCAGGACCTCGTTGGAGTCGACGGGGCTTGCGTAAACAAGACTCTTCATACGGCCCCAGAGGGAGAAGTCAAGGAAGGAGATTTCAGGCGAACGTGCCGGCCAATTTACCGGACCACCCTGTCTAATTCATCGCGCTGGATATGCTGCATGCAATGCACTCACACATCTGCACTGAAATGTGCAGGGCGCTCCGTCTTGTTAGGCGAGTCTTTATGTTGGCTGGAACACTTTGTAGTAGAACTGGAAGCACCTCTTGTAGAAATACCAGATACGTTCCACCATCCAGAAGATATGGCCCGATCAAATGATCGTGGATAATTACGGCCCACACATTGACGCTGAAACGCCATTGATATGAATGAGAACGGATAGCGTGTGGGTCAGTCTAAGTCCATCTGTGTGCATTGGATTGAAAATGCCTTCCCGACTGAAACGGCATTCATCGGTGAATAGCACGTCAGCAGCAAAGTCTAATTGCACAGCCAATCGTTGGAGGAACCATCATGAAAAATCAACACGTGGCTAATGGATGGTTGCTTTCAAGGCGTACGTACGCTGCGCATGATAAGGTCGAAGGCCTTCAGCTCCCAAAACTCACGAAACCGTCATGTGGCTCACATTTGCAGCGGCGGATACAGTCCTCGTGCTCGTCTCCGGTTGCTCCTTGAATTTACACAACACATGCTCTTCAAGTTCCGGTATTCTCGCATTCCTGGTGTGCCCTGTGTCGTGCATCCCACTGACAAACGAACCGATTTTTCTGAGACGCCTCTGTAAGCGTTTGAAAGTTTTTCGTTTCGAAGGTAATAGTTCGCCGTACAATCGCCGGGCCTCCAGGGCAAGCCCATCCATAACGCTGTAAATGAAATGGATATCGGCCATTTTTTGATTAGTTAAGCTGGTCATCTCTACAGCCGTCAAGAACGAAAACGCGATGAATGCAGACAACCACAGCTTTTATAGCACTGTACATCCTTACATACAGTTAGCACCACACATTTAAAACATTGTGTACTACACTTTGCATTCAAATCGAGTATTTTGCGCCGAGAAATTACTCATATCTGTTATGAATAACTTTTTTATTTATTTTTGTCATCTCTCTCTCGTTTATTTTACGTTTAGTGGGTAGTAGTTGCTGCCTAGTCTAAGACCGAGCATAAAAGATCGTGAATAACTTAACTGTGTCCAAGCGTGGAAGGGGCTTCAAATTTCACCTCCTGAACACAGTTGAGCTTACGTTACTTAACCACCCCTAATGATTCAGATTTTGAGCTGAAAATTTAAGTTAAAGTCTAAGCATTTTGAAAACATTTAATATAATACAAAAAATAACACTAAAAAGGGTTATTTCTTTACTCCAAAATTTCAAGCACCCTATATCAACATTTTTAAATTATCTTTAAAATTTACTTTTCAAGAAAATATTGACAAAAAGATTAATTTTAGTGTAAACCGCTAACGAATCGACCCATTTTTTCATTTTTTTTTTGTAATAAATTGAAATTTCGGACCCTAAACTTTAATGGCACCTATCTCCTTCGGAAGATGTTTGGGACCTTAACTTTCCTATTTAATATTGTTTGTCTTGGTGTGTTCTATCACCCTTTAAACCTTTGCCGGAGAGTTTAGATACACCCTGTAGATATTTTAATCATTCTGTAGAAACACAAAAATAATTTTTTAGGTAAAAGAAATTTTTTCTGTTTATTTAAAAAGTACTTCTTAAATATGTAAAATATTTTTTGTACATATATAAAATAATGAACAAAATATAGTGAACCTAATTTTTAGTAAAATATTAAGATAGTTTCTTTGAAAAAAATTATAAAACTTTCTAATTTTGAAATTTTTCCCCCTTTTTTATACATAAAACTATTTTTTAAGGAACTATATACTACTTCGACCAAAAAATAAACAGGCTCACTAAATGCACTCAGGTATCCTGTATAGAACTATAAAAAATTTGTATCCATATAGTGCAATAGTTTTTTGAAAGTGTACCTAAAATTAAAAAATTGATTCGGAGAAAAAGTGAAAACACTAAACATTTGTAAATGTTTGTTTATATTTTTGTCAATTAACTTCTTTCATATTTTAAGGTTAGTTTAGAAACCAACATATAAGTGTTATACATTTTTAGATTAAAAACAGTATGCCCTTTTTTTAATACTAAAATTTAAAGTCAATTTTTTGAATGTGTATGATGACCTAGTTTTTTTAAAGACATGCGTTTTGTATAATATCAATTTATTATTTTCTTGTTTTTTTCGAAGTATTTGAAAATAATGTAACACCCTTTAAATGAGACAAAGGGTGGATTATTTTAACACCTTGTGTACAATTTATTATGCTATGTCATTGCAATAATGGGCTAAATTCATGTGATGTCATAGTCACGTGATAGTGAAAGCCACGTGATTCTAGCCAATCAATTCCAAAACTCATGTGACGTCATAGTCACACGATAAAAAAATATCTTGTGTGTCCAGCTAATCAGTTCACGCGCTTCGGGGGCGCCCCCCCTTTGAGGAAAAATTTTTTTTTAAAAAAAACATATGTATACAAAATGCATGTATTTCAAAATATAAGCATAATATATATATATATATTTTTAATTTTAAAAAGTCTTTTTGAAGTAGTTTTTTTTTTCCTAACATTTAAACATCTTTTCCAAAATATGAAATTTGAAATTTTATCTAAGTTTTACAAATAGAACAACAAGTACATTTAGTTTAATGTTTGCTTTGAATTCAATGGAGAACACGTCCAATTAAAAAGATTTTTCTGTAATAGTTATTTGATTAGGATATTTTACTATAAAATATACTTTTTTGAAGTGAGCAATATAAATATATGAATCTTTCGGAAAAAAATAACTTTTTTAAAAGTTTATTTGAAAAAGGAACAAAAGTTTCGTGATTACTTAAAGAAATATTTCCGGATTTTTGCTCTTTTCGAAGGGAAATACAAAAACTCATTTCACCCCTAACAACTGAAAGATTTTCTCTAATCCATTCCATTAAAAAAACACTCGGAAAGCTCCTACCAAACTAAAATATTAGAAATTACAACAAAAATAAAGGAAATATTATTTTGAAATCTATTCATACAGACAGGGAAAAAATAACTCTTAAGACATGAAAAGATTTGGCTAAAGAATGCTTTTCCGATTGGGCATTCTTTAATACGAAAAACAAGCTACTTTGTCAATGGTCGTTTTTTTTACGTTATTCCTTATTTTTCTTTGCTTCATTCCATTTGTTAACTCAGTAAATCTTTTATTCTTAGAAGTTCTTAAAGAATCCATTTTAAAAGCAACTGTGGATTTTAGATTCATTTGGGCAAACTACGCGAAAATAAACAACTTGTCTAAAAGAACTAGTCTAATCGAACACACTGTAGTTACCTGCAGTGTATTCGATTTTTAAAATATTTCCGCTAGTGTACGGAATTTCATTTTCAGTGTAAATATTAGGATAGAATATGAACATCTTCCAACTTTTTATCAGACATTTCTTTTTGCATTCATCAAATAATAAAATTTTATTAACTTATTATATATTTACCACTTGTATGTATAACTTTATCTCGCCTTCCTGGGACCTTATCAATTCTTTCCTTCTAAAATGTGGCTGGTTTTGAATGGAAGAAATATTCTAGAGTCTGACTTATGTTTTCGGAAGTAAAGGGTTTTTTCATTCAAAAATATTTGTAAGGAACTGAAAAAGTGGTAGTCTGTTGAGGGACAAGATCCGGGGAATAAGGTAGTTTTGGTAAAACACATCATCCAAGCTCAAGAACGTTATGCGATAGGCGATATTTTTTTCGCTTTCTGAGATCTTGAAGTATCCATACTCCTAACTTACTGACTGGTTTCTCTCAATGGGGATAAACCAGAGTTTCTCAAACTGTGGGGCGCACCCCCCTTGGGAGGGATAACTCTATGAGGGGGGTGCGAGCATATTGAAAAGTCGAAAGCAAAAGATTATTTTAAAAAGTTACTAATTTACTTAAAGTAAACAAACAAAATACTTTTTGACATAATAAAACAATAAAATAGACGTTTACACTGATATAATACACTTATAAATGTATCCGCGCTGCGCAATGTGTTTTATGATTAATTTAACAATACTAAGTTAAAAAAAAGTTTAATAATTACCAGTGACCCCGGTCTTGTCATATATAAATTTATATACACATATTAACACTTATTTTGATAATTTGTACAGTTTATAATTAATCCCTTAACTACAAATTAAAAGTTAAGCTATTCACTCCCCAATGCCACCATTTTCTACGTAGGCGTGCGTATATGTGATGCATTGGTGGTGGTGGGGAGAAATAAATAAGCAAATCCTCTGAAATTAGTAACTCCTTCAAAAACACTCTGTCCAGCTCCTTTTAATGCATTCCAAAGCCTTCGGAATAATTTTATGGATAGCAGTGCGCAGAAAAGATCGTACTTCGTAAAGACATATATATACATCCGTGGGAAAACACTTTGGCTTAGTGAGACGTTTCTATACGTCGGTGGTACTTTAGAGGTTTAAGTCGTATTGCAGTTGTAGGATCGAAGTATAGTATTATTGAATTCATGAAAATTATGATTGAATATTGGATGAAAATTATGAAAATTATGATTGAATATTGGGTCACCAATATTGAAAGTTTGAGAAGCACTGGGATAAACAGTTCCTTGTGATGTACTCAGTCTTTCCGCTGTAACTCTTGTTGAATGGTATAAGTTTTGCTCCAATCTTGCCTTTTAAAGATTGTCTCCAAGGTCGGAAGGATGCCCCTCTCGTGGTTTGACTTTTTAAGTCTCATTTCAAGAATGGAATTTGGAAAGTACATATTTTAATTTTCCGAGCGGTTACTGGTCCTTCACCATATACGCAATGCCGTCTTCAGATTTCATGAAGTCCTTGGACGCTATTCAAAGGTAAATCCCTCTGTAATCCCTTTAAGTAGAAAGTGTGAGACGTACCTCTCTCAGGCACCTAGATGTGTGGGAGGCAGGGAACATGATCCAATTAATCTAATTAGTTATCACACTAAGAACAGATACAATTTCAACTAATAATATGAAGAGAATGTCTCAATATCAACAATAAAAGTGGAACAACGACGGTAAAAAGCGAACAATTAGGAGACTGTCAAACTTGATCCTTACCATAATAAAGGATCTAACCCAGGACTACTCAACCTTTTATCCTGGGCGCACATACATAAAAGTGTTAATTCAAAGTGGGCACAACATGAGGATAAATGGGGAGGGGAGGAAATCTAAGAAAACA
>BMAV01006240.1:0-28084 GCA_019973955.1 Trichonephila inaurata madagascariensis | reverse complement strand
ACTTTTAACAAAGGCGATATTGGCTTTGCCAGGAAAGGCAAACTACTTTAATCTTTCCAAAACGTAGGTTATTAATTCACAAAAGTAATAAGACCCGAGTACTATTTTACTTCTAATATCTGGGAAGAGAAAGAAGATTTGAGAATATCTGTTCAACGAATCCATAACCAAAAATGATGGTGCTACGATTGCATTGTCTACAATATCCTCCATATTAAGCACTGGAGAAAAACAACTCGTGCCACTTGGTAAAAGGACCGATAATTAACTCACGGACACTGGGGATCGCTTCCAGAATAAGAGGAGATGTTATATCGGACTGCCTTATCTCGATTAGGTCTAAGTCTAAATAATGCTCAATTTACTCTCTAAGAATATTAATTTGCCTCGAGAACATACAATACGGTGTAGTTGTAAACCTCTTTTCTGTATGTAATTCAACACCCATCCCCATTAAAAAAGTCGCCCCAGACTCTCGATCAAACTATTATTTATTTTTAGGAATTACATTTCCTGATTCATTAATTCGGTTAGGAGGTAATTTGTCACGTAGACTTTCTTATCGTGTTTCTTGAATTGAAAAGGAATTTCAGCGTTTCCCTCTCCATTCCATCAGAGCTATTTCTTTGACAAAGTTTACTAATTCATCTGTAAAGAGTGCATTAAGATTGTAAAAGCTTCTAAAGACCTAGATGTAGAAGAAATTCAACAGTAAAACAAAATAGCAACAAATGTTTTAAGAAAAATTTGTAAGACCGTAGAATTTTTTTTTTATGCTAAATTTCACACATTAGAACACTCCTTTTTTCTTTATCTTCTTTTTGTTGTTGTTGTTACTTAGTTCATGATTTATTTCTGTTCGATCAGTTTCTGTGCTGTACATAAATATAAAAAAATAAAAATGATAATAATTTTTAATTTGAAGCGTGTCCAATTGACGAAGATAACAACCCTACATGAGTACTCTATATCGTGCATCGTCCATTAACGCGGTGTGTTTTTATTGAACCAGATCTCGAATCCACGACTTGACTATGTGATATTCGCATTCATAGAGAGACACAAATATCTGTCGACCCTAACTATAAATCCAAAATTAATGATATTTATATTTGAAGGTTGAATATGCGAAACTTTATTAGTAATAATAATTTTTGTAGGACAATATATAGCAACATAAGATTAAAAGAAAAACATCAGACATTTTTACCAGCTGTAACAAACAAATTAAATCAATTCAAAATAGTTATTTTTATATTATGGACTAAAATAAACTAAATTAATGGGAATGATGAATTAAACTGAAACATCTTTATTAACTTTCTTAGATAAACCAAAATAAGAAAAATAATAATATTGACATTCTAGAAGTAACTGTGAACTTCGTATTCGTACAGGTCACAATTCTTGTTAAATATATAATCTCATTTCTGATTTTTTTTTAAAAGAAAGTGCGTAATATTATTGGTAAAAATGTAATAAAATATATTATTATAAGAATTGATAAAGAAAAATTTAAATTCTATTCTCTTAAAACTGCGAGACACTTATAAAATAGAGATGAATTATAAGCTTATTGCGAATTAAACTCTTAAAGTAGATGGACATTAAATTCTTTAGTAAAACTATTGAGAACTAAAGACTTTAATGCAAATGTGTAACAGGGAAACGAACTGATTCTAATTTAATATCTCTCAACCCGATATGTCTTTGATAAACCAGCATTCCAACTCAGGAACTGATAAAACAAACCACGAGTTCACGACCATGTCCCCTCCGTGAGCACGAAAGCAAAAGACTATAATGTTTACAAATTGTTATTAAAGGAATACTTCGGGAAGGAATTGAAGAAATAAATTACAAAAACATATAATCCCATTTTCAAAAATTCTGTTTTTCGGATTATGCTTTAATGAGACTAGTTTTAGAAATAGAGCAAGCATACTGGTTGAAACTCGCATGCATTGCGAGTTTCAAATAGCTGCCAACTCTAAGAATATTTTCAAAAATAATTATATTTATATTTGACTTTCGAATATACAAATTATTAGTGTTAATATAACTTTTTATCGAAAAACATACATCAACACCAAATTAAAAGAAAAGCCTCCGCTATTTTTATCAGTATTAAAAAACGAATTAAATCATTCCAAAGTACTCGTAATTGTATCATAAATTAAAATAAACTAATTGAAAGTTGATTGGGAATCAAATTTAATACATTCTGTTGAATCATCATCCAAAGTTTACTTAATTCCTACGTAGCAGACATAATCTGAAATTTAAAAAAATCTTTTTTTCTAATTATGATTTCATCAGAGTTTTTTAAAAAGGGTGGGGACACTGTTCTTGACTCACATGCATTGCGAGTTCTGACTAGCTGCCCACTCTAAAAGGATTTTCAAAATAATGATATTTATATTTGAATTTCGAATGTACAAATTATTAGTGGTAATAAATATTTTTATCGAAAAAAATACGGCAACACCAAATTGAAGAAAATCCTGAGATATTTTTATCAGTATTAAAAAAACAAATTAAATAATTTCAAAATAAGCGTAATTATTTCATAACCTAACATAAACTAACTCAATATTGATTGTGAAACAAACTGTAATACTTTCTGTTACGTCGTGATCCGTCTTATAGGTAGGAGAAGAAACTTGAGGCTTCCGTATAAAAAACACTTTTTTGTTTATAAGTAGCTTACGCCCATTTGGAACATTACATCAGTAAGATATAACTTAGGCACATCTATTTGTCATATGTGGCTGCATGAACAAAAGCGAAATGATATAACTGTTAATTTCTTTATTGTCATTTGGCAACACTTATTATCATTCCGTGTTGCTTACCTTTTCTACAGAACATCGTGTTATATTGTATCTCATATGTTGTATCTGGTAACAAGCAAGACATTAAAATCCATGTACTCTTTTATGATTCGTGGAAAGTCGTTTTAAGCAAACATTTTCTGCACACTCAGAAATTTAACGTCTTTCATCAACCCATCACACTTCGCCAAACAGATGCTTGTATGTACCCTCGGGTCCATTTGGCTCTTTCGTGACTGTTTGGATCTAGATATTGTAATGACCTCAATATCCCGAAAGAGTAAGTTGATATTTCTGTTATGTCCAGCAACTGCCGCCTCTTACTATCGCTGGTTTTTCCTCTTCCTAGAATGTTTTAGCACTGCAATTGCCAAACTTGTTAACCTCAAGGACCAGTAAATTCAAATTTAAATTCCGCGGACTGCTCACTTGGATTTCTTAAGTGTTAAATATATTTATATAAAATATTGTGATCTATCAACACATAAAATGTACCTAGTTCATAAAATAAAACTATTAATTCTAACCAAATTATATGGAAGCTATATTAATAAACTATAAAAAAATAAACAAATTAAAAAAAAACTTTAAAAACAAAACAAAAAATGGTTTAAATATATCCAACTTTTATCATTATAAATTTCTAGAGTGTAACGGATGTTCCTGCTTACTTGAAATAAGATATTAGATATTTGGATCCAATTTAGTTACTGCAAAACGGAGAACTGTATTTATTCCTAGATGAGATCAGCACCATGTTTTGATGGTTGTGACAGATGAAAAGGCTTTTTCAGTTAAATAAGTTGCGGAGAATTGAATCAGAATTTTCACCGCGTAATTGGAAAGCAAAATCTCAGATCTTGATAAGGATAAATGAAATTTAAAATTACGAGTTTCGTCGGACCATAAGTGATGAGGCCTTTTGTTAAATGCATGCTTAAATTATTACCCTGAATTATCCCTGCAAATTTTCATGATCTTTTATTATATTCCACATTTTTCTGGGGACCAGCGACATTTTTACGCCCACCACTAGTGGTCCACGGTCCACCAACTTGGTGACCTCTGGTTTAGCATGTTTACCTCTCGGTGATCTCTATCTCTTGCTCTCTTTAATATGTCTGCCACGTAGAGTGTTCGCTAGAATTGCCAAGTTACCCTGTGAACTTCCTGTACTTCGCTGTGTAAGTCACCCCGATTTTCCTTTCTCCCGATCAGTATAATCTCTGATTGGAAGGATCATAGCCCTGCACCAAGCACAATGAGCCCTGTTATAAGCCTCCAACGGTCCTTCCAAGAAAAAACATTGTCGAGACTGTGATTCTCTAGTCGGCGTCATCGTAAACCAGGTGAAGGGTCTATATTTGGATCGGCCACTTTGACACTGACAATGCATTTCATGGTATTTTTTTCCCCTTCACAATAGCCACACGTTCCGATTGACAAAAACTGGTAAGCCATTAACAAATGGTGTGTCCCCTCTGTAGTACACTTTGAAGAAAAATAAAATAGGTTTATTCTGTTTGCATCTGTGTATCAGAGAAAAAAAAGAGTAATTATTAACCGTCTAATAGTCGATGTTACAGCTGTATAAGCTGAATATTTAACAAAATATTCAAAGAAAAATAAATTACAGTTTTAAAAAACTAAAATACAACCTTTTATAATTAATCGAAATAAGTTGTAATTTAATCTTTTTGTCAGCCCATCTGGAATTTTTCTCCAAATCTGGATATGGGATCTGAAATTAGCCGCTTGATGCTGGATGGTATCTGAAAATTTAAAATCGTTAGTTATGATGATCCTGATCAGGGTAGTTGAACAAAAATATGAATTGTTGTATTTTCAACAATCCTGGACAAGGGAGCAAAATTTCGAATAAATCTGACTTATCAAAGTGGGTGAAAATTGAGTTTAAAGATTCCATTACGTACAAGTGAAGCTTATAAAAGAGTGTCCATAACATATGGGGATTCTATTCTCCACGCGGAATCAAAAAAGAATGTAGCAGCAGTGAACTGCCGCCTAACAGATGACATAAAACTTCATTAGTTTTCTTACAAGAGAATCAAACATATTTTAAAGAATTAGCTGTGAAAGTTTTTACTAACAACATTTGTTTCAAGAGGAATGTAAAATCCTTTTATTGATTTTTTTAAAAAAAATAAGATACAATGTCTTAGAAATCTAAATAAGAAAATTTATATACATATATTATATATTGATGAAGAAAAAAAATTGATTAAATTCATAAGCTGCATTCTAATAAGGCTTTTTCTGCATTTTATTCTATTCTTTATTCTACACTACACAAACGTGGAAATATTCCGTCTTGAAAGATTGGATGTACTTAGGATTTCCATAAAGTCGGTCAGGATTTAAATGACAATATTATTATTTTAACTTTATATAAAATGCATAGATAAAGTTGCGACAGCCTATGGTACACTTGCCAAGTTTGGCATGCTATAAAAACCTAAACTGTACTACACCCGTATCTGTAAATTAGTCATTTTTTTAAACATTCATAATTTTTAAATGGAGCTAATTAATTTATTTATTCAGAATTCTGATAAGGAAAATGCAGGAAATTATTTAAAAATGTGGAAGATAACTGTAGCGACAAATCAACAGATATTTTCAATTGTTGTATGTTGTTGCACTGAAGAGAGGTTAAATAATTTAGACAGAAAATTGTGCATGTGTTTCGCTTTTGATTCTACATATCTACCGAAAGTTTCAAAAGTCGTGCACATCAACATTTGTGCTTGAGTTTTAAAGACAGATGAATTATTTTAACAAACATAATAAAGGACAAGCGCATTGGATTATCCCTGAGGGCCGCATTTTTAAGATTTCCCAATGGAAAAAATCTGGAATTGACAATTCTGGTGAACGTGGTGGTCAAATTCCTTTGTGAAAGACACGTTCATCGAAAAATTCAATTAAAACTTGTATACTGTCCCGCGATGTGTGACATGTTGAGCCGTCTTGCTACAACCAAGAGTATAGTTCGTAACTGTTCAGCAAGAATATGAATTCCGTAATGATGTTTATGTAGATGGACGGTCATTTCATTGGACTTCTTTGTAAAGCGGTCTCTATATCTGCGTCTTTCGTTTCCACTATGGACGCTCTATCCGATGGCTTCCTATCTGCAACCGGCCCTGTGTAACGGAACCGTTGTAGTAAACGTGTTTTCGTTGATGCATTTAGTACCCGGATATTTCTCCCAGATCAACTGGATATTTCTGCGGAAATGCATTTATAGCAGGGCAATGAGATTTTTTAACGAAATAAAATTCCACGATGGCTATTTTTTTGCTGATGGAAAAAAATCATGCACATCCGGTTGTGTTCAATTGACTACAAATAACAAGTATTTTTTAAACTGATGCATGTTACGTTTAAAATTTCTTATTAAATCTAGTCGGTACCCCTTATAGCGACAATGTTAATTTGAGGTTTTTGAGATCCTTATTTCTAAGAAACTGTTAAATATAAAAACTTGAAATTTTGTCTGTATATTTTTAATTGGGTTTTTATATTTTTTTGGTTAAAATGTTTAAAAACATTGTTTATTTTTTAAAAAAATTTAAAAATGTAAAATATCACTGTTTTTAAAAAAAAAATTTTGGGGAAAAATTTTCCCCAAAAAAGTAGTTTTATTTATATTTTTTTTTATGTGCGGTAAAATTGAATGCACATTCATGTTTAAAATTTTTTGGATTTAGCGTTTATCAAACTGTTCCCCCCCTTGGGGGCTTCTCTAAAGGGGGCGGGGAGCTTTATTAAAAAGTCGAGAAAAAAATTTTTTTTAATAAATTTTTAAATTTTTACTGAAAGCAACAAAAAAAAAATACATATTTCTGACACAAAGAAAAAAAAAATATTTTTACACTGATAAAACACTTATAAATTATATAAAGGTGTATTTTTTGAAATTTAAAATTTAACATTTTAAAAGATAAAAAAAAGTTTATTAATTAAAAAATGACACAAAGGGGCTTGTCATATAAAAATTTTAAAAAAAAAAATTAACACTTATCGGAAAATTTTTTGTACTGTTTATAATTAAACCTTGACTGCCGATAAAGTTTCATGATTCGATTCAAAATTTGCAACCTTTTTCCAAGCACAAGCATAGGGAATGATTGGGGGGAAAGGGAGTAGGAAAAAAGGGCAAAAATAATCGGGAATAAGAAAACCTTCACAAACATTTTAAAAGGTCCTTTTTTTGGGCTTTAAAATTTTTGGAATAATTTTTACGAAAATTAATTTCCCAAAAAAAGATCTTACTTCGGAAAGACGTATATATATTTTTGGGGAAATAATGTTTGGCTTAATGGATTTTTGCCGGGGGGCGGGTGGTTGCTTGCCAAAAGTCGTATCGTAGTATTCGCGCGTAAAAGTATAGTATTATTTAATTCAGAAAAGTATTTAAATTGTATGAAGGGGGCGATGAAAAGATTGAATATTGGTTCGCGAAAAAACAATTTGAGAGGCAATGTTTTTAAAAAAAAGGACACGCAGTTTGAAAACATTTTTTTTTGGAAAATTGCTTTTTTTAATAAAAAAGGCCACTTCATCAAAAAAATAATAAATTAATGTTTTTCCCTTTATTTTTTAAACATTAGTATCTTTTTAAATTTTTTACCATAAAAAGGACACAAAAAATCTTAAAATTTTAAAAAACCATACATGGGGTATTTTCCCAAAGTTTTTCTTTTTTTAGCTTTTTGGGAAACCCTTTTTCACAAATTATGTTAAAAATTTCGGGGGAAGAACTTTTTAATTTTTAAAGATTGCAAATAAAAAATTAACCTTGAAAAATTTAAAAATAAAGTAACATGTACCCAATATGTAAAGTAATGATTTGGGAATATGTTTTTACGACATTGCAAAAAGGTTTTTTTTTATGGTTTTTTTAATTTTAAAAAAAATTTTAAAAATTTTCCCAAAATTAAAAATTTTTCCCTTAAACTGTCCAAGAGATTTCTAAACAAGTCAAAAAAAATTTGTTTTCATGTTTTTAAAAAATGAAGTTTGTTTTTTTTTGGGCATATATAAAAGGTTTCCCGCAAGGGAAAAAACCTTTAAATCTGGGGGTCATAATTATTTACCTTTTTTGGGGTATATAAATCCCTTCGATTTTTAAAAAAGTTAAAAAACCCTTGTCTGAACAATACAAAAACCCGGGAATTTTTTGGCGTTGAAATATTTAAAATATATTGTTTATTTTTTTCCCCAAAACACATGTAACAAAAAAAATATCACTATAAATTTTTAAAAAAAATGACATTTTTGTCACGATATATGGATTTTAAAACATTTTGGGGAAAATCCCCCAAAAAATCACATTTTTTAGGGATATTAAAATGAAGCCCAAAAAAAATATTTAGCCAAACATACATTATATTTGAGAAAAAAATCCCTACATTTTTAAAAACATCATTTTTTAGAAAAAATTTAATTTTCTTTTAAAATGTGAACTTTTTCAAAAAAAAAGGGAAATTCCCAAAATGTACTTGTCCCCTTTTATTAAAACGCATCTTTTCAATTTATTTTGCACAAAAGGTAAACAATAAAAGTCTTAAATTGCCCCGAATAGCATTTTTTAATTTTTTAAAAAAAATAATATCTAGGATTACTTTTAATTTTTTCTGTATCAATTTTTAAAAATTAGCAGCTTTTTTTTTACAAATATCAAATTTGGGAACCCTGAAGCATCATAAATATAATGTGAAAAAGTATAATATGTTTTTTGGAATGAATTTGGGGAAAAATGAATGAAACTGAAAATTTTTTAAAAAATTTTTTTAAACAACCCTTTTTAAACCCTTCCCTTTAAACTTTAAATTTTTACCCAAAAAGGTTCAAAAAGGGGAAAATAAAAGGGGAAAAAAAAAAAAAAAATTTGGAAGACTAAAAAATTTAAATTTGGGGTTATGAGAACCCAAATTTTTTAGCTTTTTTTTTTTTTATTTTTATTGCATTCCTCTTTTTTAATTTTATACAAAATACACTGGTGTGCAAAACTTTAAACAACAATGTAAAAATTTTGAATAGCCATGAAATTTGAAAAAGGAGGTTTTGGGGGAAACAGTTGGGGAACACAAAATCAGTAAAACGTCAGCCGTATGCAAATATCAAAAAACAAAACGTAGAAGGATGTGAGCGTACCAAAAAGCGTGATGGTTTTTCGCGCCTGCTCAACCCGGGAAAATGAAATGAAAGGGCGGAGACGCAATTCACCATATTCTCTGCGCCGTGAGTAGGTTCTTTAAATATGGCTAGAAAAAAAACATCTGGATGACCTTCACGTGGGAAAAAGATCGGAAAGCTGGAAGGGGGGTTCGTCACCAAAAGGTTTGCCCGCAGAGTTCGGGAACAAAAAAAATGTCGTTTCGCGCGTTTGGAAAATTTCCAAACCACAGGTAAAAGCTGTTAGAAAAGGGTTTGGGGTGGGCCCCCAAAAACACCCAAAACCCCGGGGATGACCCCTTTTATCATCCTGCAGGGGAAAAAGTTCGACAACGGGCAGGGAAGGGGCCATTGCTCAGAAACCCCGGACAGCAACAGGTCGACGGGGGAGGGTTTTTTTGGGGCCAGACGCCTTCACAAAAAGGGGGCCCTTTCCCCGGTTCCCGGAAAAGCTGCCTCCCCGGAAAAAATGGCCAACGGACCCCTTTACAGTGGGAAGAAGCACAAAAACTGGGCAACTGATCCCTGGCGTGTTCTTTTCGGGTGAGAGCGGTTCAGTACCGGCGATTCTCAACTCGTTTTGATTTAGAGAAAATCGGCCCCGATTTTATCCCAGTAACATAAAGGAAAAGACATTGTTACGGTGGTCCGGGTTTCTTGTCGGGGTTGGCATTATGGGGACGGGGAACTGAGCCCCTTTTTTCGACAGGGGGGTCTGTAACCGGGGATAGCTATTGTGAGGAGGTATTTCTTCAACATCTGCATTTTTTTCCGGGTGCCATTGGAACAGACTTCATCTTTATGGATGACAACACCCCACACCCACTCTTGCTGTTGAGGGCTGCTGGAAAGTAAAGATATATGAAGGGTTTGGGGCCGCTGCCCCCCCAGATTTAAATTCTATCGAACCTGTGTGGGATGTTTTGGGGGAAACGTATTGCCACACGCTCACATCACCCGAATACAACCAACAACTCAAACATATGTTGATTGAGGAATGGGCCTTCCCTCAAAAATGTTGAAAGCTGGTTCTGGTATGCGGAGAGGGTGCAAAGCAACCATTATGGGGGAGGGCATATCCCTTTTAAAGGAACATCTGCTTGTTGTTCTTCCTGTTGGATAGACAATCATGAGTCACGATACGCATTAATAAAGCTTGTTTTGTTTGATTCCATACCGTATGCGTTGTTTTCCCTTTTTTCAGTCCCGATGTTTCGTCATTTTACTACATAATACTCCCCCTCATTTCAGCATTTTCTCTCAGATGTTTTTTCTGAAGTTATGGCAATAAACCCACCTTTGCTTAAGTTTTACCATCAGTGTAAAAAAAGAATAGTAGACGAAGGAAGATAAAACTCTGCGACTAGTTCATCCCCAACAGACGTCAAGGTAAAACGTCAAACAAATTTTTAAGGGTTTGGTAACTGGCATAAAGAAGCATATTTCATCGTTAGTCCGTAAAATTTTTTGTCAAACCGATAAATATTAAGCAAGAGCGTCATTGCATTTCTGCATTTCTTCATGAATTTTTTTCTTGTCCTATTCGAAACTCATCCAGATTTTTTATAAAGAAAGACAAAAATTTAATAAGATTGATAATTCGACACCCTTAAACCCTAATTAGATTTAAGGTTATTTTATGGAACATGGATTGGGAAAAATCCTTTGGTGGAACGTTAGTTTTCTAGAGGGATGACTATAAAAAAAACTCAGTTCTTTTTTGTACATATCCTTAGAAAATTACTCTTTCTTCCTTTTATTATTAATTAAAAAAACACAGGTCATCTAAATTCCTTCAGATAACTGAGACTGAATGCATGATTTTTTGTTTTATTATAAATATTGGGGGTATGGTCTTTACGGTGAAATAATCTTTATGCCGAATAATTTGTTTTTTGAAACATATTTACTTGATGAAGGGAACAACCAATGTGAGTTTCAAGGCACCACCCCTTTCATAGGGCGTGTTTCGAACTCATGACTTATCTTCCTTAAAACCACAAAAACTCGAACTCATGACTTAGCTTCCTTAAAACCAAAAGTTTGTGGTTTGTTTAATTTTTCGTGACCAAGCCAACATGCTGGTTAAAAAATGAGAAAAAATTTTTTTACCTTGAAAAACCAGGAGAAATTAAAGAAATAACTAAGAAGAATGTAACATTCTCAAATTAAAAAATACAAACACATTTTCTAGTTATGCCTTGTTAAAAGGTTGATTCATACTGTATTCAACTCGATCGCATTGAGAGTTTCAGACAGCTGAACAACCTGAATGCTACTCAAAACATATGAAAATATATTTCATGGTTGAACTAAAAGAAGTGGTAAAAATAATTTTTTTGGAAAAACTTGCACAACATAAAATAAAATCAAAATTCAGATACTTTCACCAGTATTAAAAAAAAACATGAAAGCAATTCAAAGTATTCCCATTTATATCATCGATAAAAAAAAATCAATTAGATGTTTTGTGTGACTTACTTTTGATATCTTCATTAGATTTCTCTTTATAAACCAACAAAAATAATAATCTAAAATTAACTGTGTGTTTTTTTATTTTTTTTTCCGTACATCCTATTCAAGGAAAAAAGTACAATCATATTAATTTTATTTCAAAATATTAAAGATTATAGAATTTAAGTAAAAATGTTTTAATAAAAATAATTATTAGGACAAATAAAAAAAAAAATTAAACTTTTAACCCAAAATCTGCGAGACCTCATTCAAGCGAAATCAATGGTAATTAGCAAATTAAACATTTAGGAAATATTCTGGAACAATATTGCGGGGAAATTCATCGGTAAAACTGTACAAAAACGATTTTATATTAAATGTGTATCAGGGTAGATAGTTGACACCCAATTACTACTTTAACGTACTTGAATTACGCATTGACAACGCCAACTAGTATTACATGGACATACCCCATCAGAGATCCTGAAAGCAACAAAATAAATTGTGATCATTTTTGCTTGGATAGAAATAATTCCAGAGAAAACTGATCTTCTAACAGGAATATAATTTTCTAAATTTAAAAAGCGTTTTTCTACTTACTGCTTAATGCAGTGTTTCTCAAACTGTGGGGCGCGAACATATCGAAAATAAAAGATTTAAAAAAATAATTAATTTACTGGAATGAATTAAAACAAAATACTTTCAGACATAGTAAGAAATGCACTTTTACTCTGATATAATTTATAGGCGATATAAGTCATCTCAAAAATAAAAACTTCTTCAATACCTAATTAGCTATCTTTTGATCCAAAAACCAAAAAACTTTATTTTATTTGCTGTAATCTCATGATAAGTGATTTTACTACTCTTTCACGAGAGAAAAACAAAAAAAATCAGACCAGAATAGAAAAATTTAAGAACATAAAAAATTCATCACTGTGTTTATTTTTGAAATATTGCACATTATAGCTGTAATCCGTTTTTGCGGATAATCTATTTGACCTTCTAAGTTATTGGTACAGTTAGTTATGACCCCTCTCTTATGTGTTTGTTTCTCATTTAGGGAAGTTGTAAGTAATGTATTTATATTTCTGTGTTGCGCTTTTTTCCATGCAAAAGAGTTTTATGATATTTGGAAAATCACGGAGAGCACTTTGAAAGATTACTTGGCCAGGACTTTTAACCCGGAAGTGGTCGCGCGGGACACACAAATCACAAAATCGTTAATTCTGGCAAAACGATTTAATTGTTACCAAAGAAAAATTGAAAAGTTCTGGAAAGTAGGTAAGTTTGCTTCCTCTTAATTAAATTATTCTCTGGAATCACGATTTGTATCGTGTACAATAAAATAATTATATATATATATAAAAAAAGGATTGGGGTGACTGAATAACCCCGCTCAGCCGTATCGAGTACGCGCCTGCTCCCGGGTTAAAACATGTTGAAGTCTTTTCGCTTTAAATATTAAAAAATAATACAATTATTCTTCATATGAATTTTAAATTATTGTTCATTATTTAACATCAATTATAAATGCTAATTCTGTGAGGCTTAAAATTACAATTCGCTTAAAACTAATTATAATTGAAGCAATCATTTTAAAAAATCATTTTACATTTTTGTAAACATTGTCGCGCACTTGGCTTTACTCTCCTACAATTCAGCTATTATATCAATAATGTTTTATATTTTCTTATAAATGAACTCGTGCAAAGAGCGGACACTTCAGCCGGTATACTTTTAATGTATCAGTGCTGCACAGAGTATTTTATAACTAATTAATTAATACTAAATTAAGAACACACAAGTTTAATAAGTATTAACGAATTCCATGGGCTTGTCTTGGAAAGCAAAGTTTTTATAAGGAATGCTTATGATTAGAAATTGGCCCTCTGAGTTCTTTTTCTATATTTAGCTGATGTCTATATTTTGTCTTCTAAGCACCACCGCATTTTGCAATATGTTCAATTTAAAATTATATAGAGAAAGGAAAAATAACATAATAATTATCCTATTACTTAAATTTTTTTTTTTTTGCTTAAAAGTAACGTATACAAAATTTAATACTTACGTTATTTATTTGTATGGTTTATAATTAAGATCGCGTATTATAGCTTAAGCGTCAAAGTGCATTATTATTGCATTCACTACATTATTAATTAATAAGGGGGGCGCGATAAAAATTGTGATTGAAAAGGGGGGCGCCAGCATTGAAAGTTTGAGAAGCACTGGCTTAATGAGATTAGTTCTTGTAAAGGGAGTGCGTGCTATGTTTACTCGCGCGTACTGCGAGTAACTAATAACTGCACATACTATCGCAAACCCAAAAATTATGGTATTTATGTTAGAGGCTTACTATACAAATAATTAGAGTGATAATAATAATTTTTAATGTTAACACATACAACTACATAAAATTAAGGAAAACCCTGACAGAATTTTACCAGTATTAAGCAACAAATTAAATCAATTCAAAATACTCATTTTTATACCATCAATAAAAAAATAATGTAAATGTGGATTTTTAGTTATAGCTGGTTTTATGGAATATGGAGCACTTAGGGATTTTTACCCCTGAATGACGGTGTTTTTTATAATGAGCTGTGCCCGGCATGTGTTAGAATCCTCAGCCCTCTATCGGTACAAATTTTTTTGGAAACCTGGCTGTGGAAAGTATTAGAATCCTTGAAAATTCTAGTAAATGGGTGAGGGAGGAAGAATGTTCTTTCCCCCCTGTCTTCAAATATGCTTTTGGATTTTGTTACGCTTGGTAGACTACACGGAACTTTTTTAAAAAAAAATAGGAAATTATTTTAAAAAAAATTAATAAGTAAAACTTAGAAAATTTAAAATGTTGAAGAAGATTGTCCCTATTGAAAAGGTTTTTAATTTAAATGTTAAAAAAAATTTTTTGTTTTATTAAATCATATACCAAAATGAGATGGGTTTTTTCCTGATCTGTTGGGGGAAACTTTTTAATTATAAAAGTAAATTTAAAAATTTTTGGGGTTTTTTTTGAGAGATCTTAATATAGACAAACAAGAAGCACTTGAACCAAGTCGAATAAAATTTATCTGTATCATTGAATACTCGAAATTCTGCTCTAGGTTTTCTCAAGTAGATTCGGATGTGTTTAGCTTTGGGTGGGGATCTCACCAAGGGAATATTTGCGTAGGATAAACCTTTTTAACATTTTCATATTGAAAACTTTGTGTTTAATTTTATTTCAAGGGGGGGGAATTTTTGGGGTTTTTGGAAACTTTGGGCACTTTAAAAGCATGCTGGGGATCCCCTTAGGTTTAAAAAACGCAGTAACGGTTTCTTAGACGGTTTTAATGTACCATTTTAGAGTAAAATGAGATTTTTTTTTTTGCATCGTGGCTTAAATGACATAAATTGGCAGAGTCGAAAAAGTTCTTGCAATAAAAGCCTTAAATTTATTCCCCTCTTACGGAGAATCCCTCTTCTTTAACTTGAATATAACCTTCCCAGGTTAAAAATGGATTCGCAATGTACATTTCGAGATTAAGTTAGAAAACGACGGGGGAGGTTTTTTCTTAGAACTCATTTGGCTGCCCCAACTGCATAACATAGCTCTTCGAAATCAATCCGAATTTCTTTGGTCTTGATTAAAGACTGGCTCGTGGTTCTCAAACTTTCCCTACTGGTGACCGAATTTTCAATTATAATTTTTATCTCCCCCCCACCGAATAAAAAGTATAAATTCAATAATATATAATCATTTTGGGCGCTAAAGCTAAAGGGACATAATTACAAACCTACAAATTAACAAGATAAGATTTAAAATTTTTGTTTATGTTACTTGTATGAATATATATTTCATTTTTTTTTTTAGTTCGATTCACTATAAAAAGTGTGATTTTAGTTTGTTTTAAGCTATAAATTATTTTATATTTTTTTTTAATGTTCACCCAAAAATAAAAAATTCCCGTGAATAATTTCATTAAAGAAAATATAATTACCTAATTTTAAGGTTTTAAATTTTTTTTTGAAAATTTTGAAAAAATCCCATAAAACTAAAAAAGTGTTCTAAATGTTGTACCCTTAATGAAGGAGATAAATCCAGACACCTTTGCTAACAATACAGGAACGTTTTTTTCAGCAAAACTGTCATTTTTTGTTCACGTTAATGTAGCTTTTTCTCGTTTTTAGGATCCAAATACATTTTTTAATATTCTCTCTTCCCTTTTGTTTTTGAAATGAGAGATGCTGAATTAATGGCTTCATAGTTTTTTTCATAGAGTTCTTTAGGGAGCATTTTTAAAAGTTCAATACAATCAAACTTTTTTGCATCTTTTTTTTATATTTCTTTCGCTATCATGATTAATATGCATTATTTCAGCAGGTTCTTAGATAGTTTGATCATTTTTAACTTACTTCCCAAAACTTATTTAAAAACTTAAAAACTTACTTTCTTAAGACCCAGTACTATTTTACTTCTAATATCTGGGAAAAAAAGAAGATTTTAGAATATCTGTTCAACGAATCCATAACCAAAAAAGATGGGCCTACGATTGATTGTGTACAATATCCTCCATATTAAGCACTGGAGAAAAACAACTCGTGCCACTTGGAAAAAAGGACCGATAATTAACTCACGGACACTGGGGATCGCTTCCAGAATAAGGGGAATGTTTATCATTTTCCTTATCTCGATTAGGCCCCAAGTTAAATTGTTTTAAATTTTTCCTTTTATAATATTAATTTGTTTTCTCGAGAACATACAATACGGTGTAGTTGTAAACCTCTTTTCTGTATGTAATTCAACACCCATCCCCATTAAAAAAGTCGCCCCAGACTCTCGATCAAACCATTATTTATTTTTAGGACTTACATTTCCTTGATTCATTAATTCAGTTAGGAGGTAATTTGTCGTACAGTTGAATTTCCTATCGTGTTTCTTAAGTTGAAAAGGAATTTCAGCGTTTTCTTCTCCATACCATCAGAGCTATTTCTTTGACAAAGTTTACTAATTCGTCTGTAAACAGTGTATTAAGCAGTTGTAAAAGCGTCTCAAGACCTAGATGTAGAAGAAATTCAGCAGTAAAAAAAATAGCAACCAATGTTTTAAGAAAAATTTGAAAGATCGTAGAATTTTTTTTTATGCTAAATTTCACACATTAGAACACTCCTTTTTTCTTTATCTTTTTTTGTTGTTGTTACTTAGTTCATGATTTATTTCTGTTCTCTCATTTTCTATGTTGTACATAAATATAAAAAAATAAAAATGATAATAATTTTGTAATTTGAAGCGTGTCCAATTGACGAACATAACAACCCTACCCGGAATTTCTCTATATCGGGGCATCGTCCCATAACGCAGCGTGTTATTATTGAACCAGATCTCGAATCCCGACTTGAATAGTGATATTGCATGCATAGAGAGACACAAATATCTGTCGACCCCCCCTATAAATCCAAAATTAATGATATTTATATTTGAAGGTTGAATATGCGAAACTTTATTAGTAATAATAATTTTTTGTAGGACAATATATAGCAACATAAGATTAAAAGAAAAACATCAGACATTTTTACCAGCTGTAACAAACAAATTAAATCAATTCAAAATAATTATTTTTATATTATGGACTAAAACAAACTAAATTAATGGGAATGATGAATTAAACTGAAACATCTTTATTAGCTTTCTTAAATAAACCAACATAATAAAAATAATAATATTGACATACTTTCTAGAAGTAACCGTTAACTTCGTATTCGTACAGGTCACACACACACACACAATTCTTGTAAAATGTATAATCTCATTTCTTATTTTTTTTGAAAGAAAGTTTGTAATATTATTGGTAAAAATGTAATAAAATATTATTATAAGGATTGATAAATAAAATTTAAATTTTATTCTCTTAAAACTGCGAGACATAAAAATAGAGATCAATTATAAGCTTATTGCGAATTAAACTCTTGAAGTAGATGGACATTAAATTCTTTAGTAAAACTATTGAGAACTAAAGACTAATGCAAATGTGTAACAGGGAAACAAACTGACTCTAATTTAATATCCCTCAACACGATATGTCTTTGATAAAACCAGCATTCCAACTCAGGACCTGATAAAACAAACCACGAGTTCACGACCATGTCCCCTCCGTCAGCACGAAAACAAAAGACAATAATGTTTACAAATCGTTATTAAAGGAATACTTCGGAAAGCAATTGAAGAAATAAATAACAAAAACATATAATTCCGTATTCAAAAATTCTGTTTTTCGGATTATGCTTTAATGAGACTAGTTTTTGAAAAAGAGCAAGCACACATACTGGTTAAAACTCGCATGCATTGCGAGTTTGAAATAGCTGCCCACTCTAACAGTATTTTAAAAAAAAATGATATTTATATTTGACTTTCGAATATACTAATTATTAGTGGTAATATAACTTTTTATCGAAAAACATACATCAACACCAAATTAAAAGAAAAGCCTCGTCTATTTTTATCAGTATTAAAAAACGAATTAAATCATTCCAAAGTACCCCTTATACCAACAATGTTAAATTGAGCTTTTTGATATCCTTATTTTTAAGAAACTGTTAAATATAAAAACTTGAAATTTTGTCTGTATATTTTAATTAGGTTTTTCATATATTCTGGTTAAAATGTTTCAAATACATTGTTTACTTTTTCCAAAAAAATTCATCGTAAAAGTATCACTGCTTTTCAGCAAAATAATTTGGGAAAATTTCAAAAGTAGCTTCATTATATATAGTTACATATTATTTATGTGCAGTAAAAATTGAATGCACATTCATGCTTTAGATTTTGAGTAGCGTTTATCAAACTGTGGAGCGTGCCCCCCTTGGGGGGCGTGATAACTCTAAAAGGGGGGCGCGAGCATATTCAAAAGTCGAGACAAAATTATTTTTAATAAATTATTAATTACTGAAAGCAAACAAACAAACTACATATATTCTGACACAACAAAAAATAAAATACTTATTTACACTGATATATTACACTTATAATTATATCAGTGTGCTACACAATGTATTTTATAATTAATTTAACAGTATTAAGTTAAAAACAAGTTTATTAATTAACGATGACACTATGGGCTTGTCATATATATAATTTAAAACAAAAATTAACACTTATCTGGATAATTTTGTACTGTTTATAATTAAACCTTGACTGCCGCTTAAAAAATTCGCGATTCGCTTCCAAATGGCAACCGTTTTCCAAGTGCGCAAGCATATGAGATGTATTGGTGGAGGGAGTAGGAATAAAGAAGCAAAAATAATCTGGAATAAGTAAATCCTTCACAAACATTTTCAAGGTCCTTTTATTGCATTACAAATTCTTTGGAATAATTTTACTGATAGCAGTGCCCAGAAAAGGTCGTACTTCGGAAAGACGTATATATATGTCTGGGGAAATGAGAATGCTTTGGCTTAATGAGACGTTTGTATACTCGGGGGCGGGTGGTTGCTTAAGCGGCTAAAGTCGTATCGTAGTATTCGCGCGTCAAAGTATAGTATTATTTAATTCAGTAAGTAGTTATTGTATGAGGGGGGCGATGAAAATTATGATTGAATATTGGTTCGCGAATAGCAACTTTAAGAGGCAATGATTTTGAGAAAAAAGGTACAAGCAGTTTGAAAACATTCATTTTGAGAAAATTGCATTTTTAATGAAAAAAGGCACTTCATCACAAAAATAATAAATTAATGTATTTCCCTATTTTATTAAACATTAGTATCTTCTTAATTTTTTTAGCATAAAATAGGACACAAAAAAGTCATAAATGTTCAGAAAATCCATATATAGTATTTTTCAGTTTTTGTTCAATGATTTTTTTTTTAGCATTTTGTATCGATTTTCACAAATTATGTAACAATCTGTGGAGAACTTTTAACTTTAATGCATTGCAAATATCAAAATTGACCTTAAAACGTCATAAATATAATGTAACATGTATCAATATGTAAAGTAATGATTTGTGAATATGTGATTTTACGACTTTGCGAAAGGTTTCATTATGGATTTGTATGTTCACTTGCAAACACATTTTCTAAAAGTTTCAAAATTCAAAATTTTCTCTAAGCTGTACAAGATATTTCTAAGCAAATCAAAAATAAAACTGTTTTAATGTTTTTTTAAAATGAAGTTTGTGTATTTTTATGCATATATCAGGCTTCTCGCAACGACAGAAAGCTATACACATCTGAGTCATAATTAGTTACCATTTATTGTATATAATACCTTTGATTATTAAAGCTTAAAAACTTGTCTGAACAATACATAAACATGAATATTTGCAATGAATTGAAATATTTAAAACATATTGTTTAGTTTTCTCAAACAAATGAAACAAAAATATCACTATGAATTTTGAAAAAAATTGACAATTTTTTCACGTTATATGGATTTCAGTCAAATATTTTGGGAAAATACCCCAAAAACTCACATGAATATATATAGTTACATATGAGTAACATGAAGAAAAATATTTCATGCGCAAACATACATTATATTCTGAGAAAAAGATGCATACACTTTTAAAACATCATTTTTGAGAAAATTGAATTTTTGCTATAAAATGTGACTTTATCAAAAAATTAATGAATTACAACATGTACTTGTCCCATTTTATTAAACATCAGCATCTTTGCAATTTATTTTGCACAAAAGAGTAAAAAATAAAAGTCTTAAATTGCCCAGAATAGCATTTTTCCGTTTTTTTAAAGAGATAATATCTAGGATTACTTTAATTTTCACAAATCTGTATCAATTTTTGACGAATTAGCAGTTTTTATGAATTACAGATATCAAATTTGAACATGAAGCATCATAAATAAAATGTGAAAATGTATCAGTATGTTTTTGGAATGAATTTGAGAAAACTGAATGAAACTGAAAATTTTAACTAAATTTTAATCACCGTTTTAAACATTCCTATAAGCTAATTTTGACGTAGAGGAAATTCAGCGGCAAAATAAAAGAGAAAAAAAATATAAAATTTGTAAGACTAAAATTAATTGGTATTATGAGAACTCCAAATTGTCTAGCTTTTTATTTCTTTTACTTATATTGCATTCCTTTCTTAATTTATACAAAATACAAAAAAGAAGATTAGTAGATGAAGTGAAGATGAAATTCTGCGACTCGTTCATACCCAACAGACTGTCAAAAAAGTATGACCTACTAAACAAATGTTTTAATGGTGTTTCAACACAAATGACATCAGAAGCATATTTCATCGTAAGTCCGTGATGAATTTTGTCTAACACAGATAAATATTAAGCAAGAGTGTTATTGCATTTCTAGAACATTTCATCATGAATTTGCTTTTTGTCGCTATTTTAAACTCATCCAGACTTTTATAAAGGAAAACAACAGAATTTAATAAGATTGATAATTCGACACTCTTAAACCCTAATTAGTATTTAAGGTATATTCGTATGGCACCATGGTATGGGACACAATCTGCAGGCATGGAACGGTGCCCTAGTGTTTCTAGAGTGGCTGACTATAATCAGAGAAACTCGAGATACTTTTAGTACATATGCCTTAGAAAATTACTCTTTCTTCAACTTTATTACTTACACTTTAAAGTGTCAAATGACAGAGAGTCATCTAAATTCCTTCAGATAACTGAGACTGAATGCATGATTTTTATTTTTATTATAAATATTAGGCTATGTCTCTTTACGGTGGCAATAATCTTTATGCCGAATAATTTCGTTATTTGAAACATGTTCACTTGATGAAGGTAACAATCAATAGTGAGTATTCTAACGAGAACCACCCTTTCACAGGGCGTGTTTCGAACTCATGACTTATCATCCTTAAAACCATAAGAACTCGAACTCATGAATTAGCTTCCTTAAAACCAAAAGTTTGTGGTAATGTTCCCTTCGTGACCAAGCCAACATGCTAGGATTAAAGTAAGAAAAAATTTTCCTGTTACAGTGAAAAAAAGAATGTAACCTGTAACATTTAATGTCAAATTAAAACAAACAAACATATTTTCTAGTTATGCCTTGTTAAAAGGTTGATTCATGCTACATTCTACTCGATCGCATTGCGAGTTTCAGGCAGCTGAACAAACTGAATGCTAATTCAAAAATTATGATATATATATTTCATGGTTGAACATACTAAAGATTATGGTAATAATAATTTTTTGGGAAAAAAAAAAAATTGCACAACGTAATATAAAATAAAAAATTGGGGAAAAATACTTTCACCAGTATTAACAAAAAAAATGAAAGCAATTAAAAAGTATTCCTATATGTATCATCGAAAAAAAAACCTAATTAGGTAGTTTTGGGACTTACAATGTGATATCTTATTAGATTTCTTTCATAAACCAACAAAAATAAAAATACGCAGATATTTTAAAAAAATTAACGGGGTTTTTGTTTTTTTTTATTCCTAAAACCCCTATTAAAGGAAAATGTACAATACAGTATTAATTTTATTTCAAAATATTAATGTATTAAAAGGAATTTAAGTAAGAATGTTTTAAAAAAAAATTTTTTTTAGGACATATAAAAAAAAATTTAAAATTTTTTAACTCATAAATTGCGGGAAATTTATTCAAGGAAAATCAATGGAAATTAGCATTTTAAAATTTGGGAAAAAATATTTTGAACAATTTTGGGGGGAAATTCATTGGAAAAACAGTACAGAAACGAAGTTTTTTACAGGGAAAAGTTTACCCGGGGTGTTTAATTGAAAACCCAATTACTATTTTTAATTTGCAAAATTACATATTGACAACGCCAACCAATCTTACGGGGACTTTACCCCTTTTTAAGAGATCCTAAAAGCAACAGAAAAAATTGTGATCTTTTTTTGGTTAGATAGAAAAAATTTCCCAGAAAAACTGATCTTCAACAAAAGGGAAAATAAAATTTTCAAAATTTTAAAAAAAGCGTTTTTCTACTTACTGCTTAATGAGATTGGGTTTTTGAAAAAGGGAGTGGTTATGTTTACCGAGTGTACTGCGAGTAACTAAAAAAAGTGCACATACTATCGCAAACACAAAAATATGGGTATTTATGTTAGAGGCTTACTTACAAATAATTAAAAAGGATAATAATTTTTTTAATGTTAACAAATACAACTACAAAAAATTTAAAAAGGGAAAACCCTGACAAAATTTTTTCCCCAGTATTAGCCAACAAATTAAATCAATTCAAAATCCCTTTTTTTTTAAAATCAAAAAAAAAAAATAATGTAAATGTGGTTTTTAGTTATAGCTACGGGTTTTTATGGGATAGGGGAGCACTTAGGGATTTTAAACCCTGAATGACGGTGATTTTTAGTGAATGAGCTGTTTTCCGGCATGTGTCGAAACCCCTCAGCCCTCTACCCAATCCCCTTAAAATTTTTTTTTTTTAAAAACCCCTTTTTGGAAAAGTAGGGGGCCCCTTGAAAAGTTCGGGCCCAAACGGGACTTAAGGAACAATGTTTTTTTCAGTCCTGTCTTCTAATATGATGTTGGATTTTGAAAATACGCTTAAAAGACCCCACCAAGAGAACTTTTTTAAAAAAATTTTGGGGAAAAAAACTATTAAAAAATTAAAAGAAAACTTAAAAAATTTTAAAAAATGTTGAAGTTTTGGCTTTAAAAGGTTTAAAGCAAAATGAAAAAAATTTTTGAAATTAACCTTCCCAAAAAAATGAAAAAATTTTTTTCCTGATTTTGTTAGACCCTTTTTTTAATTATAAAAAGAAAATTTAAAAAATTTTGGGTTTTCTTATGAGATTTTAAAATTTTAAGACAAACAAAATCACTTGAAAAAAAGTCGAATCCCATGTTGTCTGTTTTCATTGAATATTCGGAAATTTTTTCTCTAGGTTTTTCAATTAGATTCGGTGGTGTTTTAGCTTTTCGGTGGGGATCTCACCAATGGTAATATTTGCGTAGAATACACCTTCTTTAACATTGTTCATATTGAAAACTTTGTGTTTAATTTATTTATTTGCCCAGAGAAGGGGGCATGTTTGGGTTTTTGGAAACTTTGGGCACTCTCAAAGTATGCGGGGGATCCCCTTGGGTTTAACAATTAACGCAGTAATGGTTTCTTAGACGGTTTTAATGTACCATTTTCGAGTAAAATGAGTTTTTTTGTTTTTTTAAGCATCTTGCAAAGGAAAAAATAGTGGCAGTGTCGAAGAAGTTCTTGCAATTAAAGCCAAAAATTTATTCCCTTACGGAAAATCCCTGTTTTTTAAACGAATATAACCCTTTCCCATTTGGGGTTGACAATGGATTCGCAATGTACATTTCGAGATTGTTAGAAGAAAACCCCGGGGGGAAGGATTTTATTTCTTAGAACTCGGCTGCAGCTTTCAACTGCATAACATAGCTTTTAAAAAATCAACCCCTAATTTCTTTGGTCTTGATTAAAGACGGTAGGCTCGTGGTTCTCAAACTTTCCGTACTGCTGACCCAATTTTTCAATTATAATCACTTTATCTCGCTCCCCCCCCAAATAATAATGTACTAAATGCAATAATATATATAATGCAGTTTTGCGCTAAAGCTACAATGCGATCAAAAATTACAAACCGTACAAATTAACAAGATAAAATTAAATTTTGTTTTTTGTTACTTTTTATGTAATTTTTTAATTTTTTTTTTCTCTTTAGTTCGATTCACTATATAAGTGTTATTTTTAGTTTGTTTTTAAGCTATAAATTATTTTATATGTATTTTTAATGTACACCACAAAAATCAAAATTCCAGTCAATAATTTCATTAAAAGAAAATATAATTACCTACTTTCAACGACTTTGCAATTTTTCTTTTTATAATTTTTAGAAAAAAAACCCATTTAACTGAAGAAAGGGTTCCAAATTTTGTGACCTTAATGAAGGGGAAAAAATCCAAACACTTTTAGCTAACAAAAACAGGAACGTTACTTTTTTCCCGCAAAACTTCATATTTTGTTCACGTTAATGTAGCTTTGCTTCCTCTTTTAGGATCTACAACTAGCATTTTGAATATTCTCTCTTCCTTGTGTTTTTTTGACAAGGAGAGGTGCTAAATTAATGGCTTCATAGTTTTGTACATAGAGTTCTTTAGGAAGCATTTGAAAAGTTCAATACAACTCAAACGTTTCATGTCTATCAATTTTCTCATATTTACTTTCACTATCATGATTAATATGCATTATTTCAGCAGGTTCGTAGATAGGTTGATCATTTTCAACTTACTTCCATAGAGATTACAGATGCCCATTTTTTTTTTTTTTACCTTTTATTTTTTACATTTATAAACCATACTAAGTCGAACAACGTAGCCATCAAAACCACAAAATTATTCATAGAAAAATTAAAAAATGTTCATAGAAAATATTTTTTTAACAAAAAATGGTCGCGCAGGAAACTGGGGGCAAACAAGTACCCTGGATTGTATAAAAAATTTTACCCCCTCTCAAAATAAAAAGGGGATATTTGTGACAAATTCATTTTAATTCCACCAAGACAGGTCTAAAAGAAGGATACCGTCAGTCACGGATAAAGAATAAAAAAGTTTTTCCCAAAAATTAACGATTTTTTTTAAAACCCCCGGGGTGAATCCCCCCCCCCCTCCTGCGACCCCCCTCCCCTGGGAAAAGTATTCAAGATAAAAATAACGATGTCAGTTCTAAAAAATAATTGTGGAAAACCCTTTTTAATTTTCGCATTATATGTTTTTAGACCCACCTTAAAAATTTCATCCCGGCCAAAAAAATCCCCTTTAAAGTGCTCAATATGCTTATCCGTATATCAATAATTTTTATTAACAGGGAAAAAAAAAAACAGAAAAAAAAAATTATTTATAACGTTCCTAATTTAAACAAAAAACGGGTGAAACATAAACAGTAAAAATGTGTTTGGGAAGGGGCAAATACATGATAATCAAAAATAGTATTATAGGGGGGGAGAACAAACGTAGTAAAATAACCCCCCATCGTGGGATTCAACAAAGCAAACAAAAATGTTTTTTTATTTGGTTATAGGATCAAAAATAGCTAATGAGCGTTGGAAGGGAATCTTTTATTTCTGATGATCACCAGAGATGAATATAAATTATATCACAGTGTAAATGTGTATTTTTTTTTTATGTCCCGAAAACATTTTGTTTTACTTCATTCCAAAAAATTAATTTTAAACCTTTTATTTTTTAAATTTTGCTAGCGATTCTCCAAGGGAAAGCGCCCAAAATTTTAGAAAAGCTGCGGTAAGCCTATGATGACGACTTTTTATTCGCTTATTCAACTTCGACCCCGATTATTTTAGAATTCATAGTAAGTATTCTACGCTAACGCGTGGGAAGACTACGATATTTCTCGAAGTCATATGTAAAAACCTTATGAATTATTTAAAAAAGGGCTTACAAGTAAAATTGGGGAAATTTTTTTTATAGGCTTTTTTAAATTTTATAGCTGTACTTTTTTTAACACGCGATCACTTTTCGCGGGGTCCTTTTGACCAAGCGACAAAAAAAAGCCTGCTGGGGTACTAAATAGAATGCGCAGAACCACGATTATTTCTGAAACTGCAAATTTTAGGTTATTGAAACTTCAGGCCTGATGTAATCAATCTCGCTAGGACGGATGGAATATAACGTCCTTCAACAGTTTTTCAGGGGTGCTGAGAACACCCCGCGAGTGATTGAGTTACATTTTCGTACTCGAAGCATCTAAAATAGAGTACGTTTTAATCTTTCCGTTTACATTTTTTTTACAAATATATTAATATACATTCATATTTTGTTTAAAATTTCAATAATTGTAGCATAAAATTTAATATACTTCTATAAAAAAAATTGTAAAATATAATTTTTTTCAAAAGAATTTTTCAAAGCATTTTCTGGAAGTTATGACAAAAACTTCATGGGTAAGGGAGAAACGGCGATTTCGTCCTCTATACGATACTGTATCAACATATTGCCAAGATAAGTAAATTCGATGACTGCGTAGTTTCAGAACACCAAACTTGGAGTGAGGAAACTTGAAATTTTTTGTAAATGTTTATAATTCAGGTGGTATTGAGATTACTGATGAAATGTGCAGTATTTATGATGTATCACGAATATGTTACCGTTGGCCTTTGCGAATATTTTTTCATCTACTTAATACTGCAGAAATTAATGCTTCCATTGTCAATCATTCGGATCTTCCTGAAAAGAAAATTAGACACTCAAGATTCTAGAGTGTAACGGATGTTCCTGCTTACTTGAAATAAGATATTAGATATTTGAATCCAATTTAAACTGGTGTGCAGAACTTAAGCAACAGGTGGGTTTATTGCCATAACTTCACAAAAAATCATCTAAGATACCCGAAATTTTGAAATGAGCTAGAGTATTATGTACGTAAAGGATGACGAAAGCATCGGCGCTGAAAAAGGAATACAACGCATACGGTATGGAATCAAACAAACACAAGCTTTATTGAACGCATAGTATCGTGACTCATGATTGTCTATCCAACAGGAAGAACAACATGCAGATGTTCTATAATATGGTATATGCCCTCCCCTTACTACAATGGTTGCTTCGCACCGTCTCCGCATACTCAAAACCAGCTGGTGCAACATTTCTTGAGGTAGGAGTGACCATTCCTCAATCAACATGTGTTTGAGTTGTTGGTTGTTCTCCGGATGATGTAAGCTTTTGGCAATACGTTTCCCCAAAGCATTTCACACATGTTCGATGGGATTTAAATCTGGGGAGCACGCTGGCCAATCCATTCGAGTGATATCTTCACTTTCCAGCAGCTCCTCAACAGCAAGAGTGCGATGTGGCCGTGCATTGTCATCCATAAAAATGAAGTCTGGGCTAACGGCACCTCGGAAAAGACGCACATGGGGAAGAAGTAGCTGCTCACAATAGCGATCCCCGATTACAGACCCTCTGTCGAAAATGTGAAACTCAGTTCGCCCGTTCAGCATAGTGCCTCCCCAGACGAGAACTCCAGGACCACCGTAAAGGTGTCTTTCCTTGATGTTACTGGGATAAAACCGGGTCCCGATCTCTCTCCAAATCAAAACGCTTTGAGAATCGCTTCTGGCACTGAACCGACTCTCATCCGTAAAGAGGACACGACTCCATTGATCAGTTGTCCAGTTTTTGTGATCTCTAGCCCACTGTAAACGGTGGCCAACTTTCAACGGGAGGTAGCGTTCAGGACGGCGGGCGAACAGGCCCCCTTTGTGAAGGCGTCTGGACACAGTAAACCGCGACACTTGTCGACCCGTTGCTGTACAGAGTTTCTGAGCAATGGCGCTAGCTGACTGCTGTTGACCTCTTTTCGCCTGCAGGATGATATATCGGTCATCCCCTGCTATTGCCGTCCTCTGGCGGCCACCACCAACCTTTCTAACAGATGTACCTGTGGTTTGGAACGCTTTCCAAGCGCGCGAAACGACACTTTTGTTGATTCCGTACTCTGCAAATACACTGGTGACAGTACGCCCCTCCTCCAGCATCCGATCCTTCTTCCACGTGTGAAGTCGTCCAGGTGATTTCTTCTAGCCATATTTCACGAACTGACCACTGGCACTTGCAGCTAAAATGTTGAATTGCGTCTCCGTCCTTCATTTTATT
>BMAV01006239.1:17168-34641 GCA_019973955.1 Trichonephila inaurata madagascariensis | reverse complement strand
TTGAAAGTGTTCGTTATCCGAACACAAAAATCTTTCGTGAAATTGTTCGTTAACCGATCACCCACTCTATATATTATACCCAGAAAAGGAACAAACTCTTGTTCCATTCTTTTATTTACATTTTCTTTAAAAATGGTTGAAGTGCTGTCTTTTAATTCAGATTATTTTCAAACAATATCTCTCAACTTCAATATCATCAAATAATAAATATTACTAAAAGAAATAAAAAAAAATATTTAAAAGTATCAAAGTAACTATAAAATTAACAAACGAATGTATGACTTAAGTGTAATTCTCAAAAGCACAATACACTCTTTACAATGAAATAAATCGGATTGATAAAAGAAAAAAAATCACAATCTTTTGAATAGATTGTATTTTGAATAATCAAAATTCGATGAAATCTTTCTAAAAACAATAACATGAGCGATGATAAAATTGTGATTATTTCAATTATTAGTGAAATTCTTCGTGTATACTTTTTTTGAAATTCTTAATGATGGAAATTTCGAAAATATTTGTTCTTGTGCAAAAGAAATTCAAAAGCAATAAGATTTCAGAATGTAATTCAGTTATGTTCGAAGTGTAAAAAAAATTTAACAAAATAAATATCCTCCTGGTATTTTTAAATCTAATTTTCCCATTCATCGTTAAACTTAACAAGTTTGCTTTGATCAAATTCTTTTGTGTGGATATTTCTGAATAACAACCTTTTTTGATACGCTAATATAAATCGTGTGCAAATTGTTTATTTGTTTAACAATACACATAGGAAAAAGAAAATACATAGGTTTCCATTTGATTTTCAAATAATTGTATCTCTGGGAAAGAGAAGATATTTTTAAATCTCATTAACATAACTCAAGAAATAAAAAGAATATTTAATTTTGAATGCTTCCATTAAAAATAAACAAGTTGAACTGAATAAGGTTGATTGATTTCTATTTTATTTTAACTACACGAAATCCACCTTACAATATATTACTTCAAGAACAAAGATTAAAGAATACGATGCGATAATATACAATGAGTAGTTACTTCCTTCACTAATTTTCAAAAATCTACGAATGGAGTTGTATAGAATCTCACAAAAGTAACCGATTAATAAAAAATGTATTTATTCCCTCATTTGATCATAACATCACGCATATTAATAATTGCACAATAAAATCATACGTATGCATCGGTAAATATGCAAGCAGATAACTCATCATTTTATGTAATGAATTAACTTCATAAAAGAATACTACGTATTATTATATAAATGTAACATCATCACAGAAGTGTATTTATTATGTTAAAGGGATATTTCATTCATCTTTTATAAGCAATGAATACTAAAGATTCAAAAAATATTGATATTTTGATTCATTCTTTATTTAATTCACTGTCGTCTTTTTCAAAACACTAACTATTATAATAATGCCGTGAAATGCTAATTCTGATACATTCTAAATACAGGGAAAATTGTTTAACACAAAACTAAGTGGACTGAAATATTTTTTCGTGTTAAAAGAATTTCGAGTTAAGGGATAATGCACAAAAAAACAGAATCAAAAACATTCTTTATTAGAGTATATTTTGTTTACACAGATGCATATGTATGGATTGATGTATTTATTAAAAATCCAAGAAACAAAAATATTCTCAAGAACTTAATGAAGCTTAATATACAAAATTTTTAGTCTTTTTAAAAAACAAAACATTTATTGAGTTTTTTGGAAAATAATCCGATACTTTTCTTTCCGTTATCTTTATTAGCATCAAATTGTCAACAAATTGTTCCATGTCGTTCCTTTCGTTATTCATTTCACCATTGGAATACGCTTCCGAATAACTGCTTAAAGTTTTCACGAGTATCCTCATTTCGGATGATGTGGGAGCAGGAGCTGCACCATTCGTTTATTTTTATCGTCATCATGATATTTTTTTAGCTTTATACAAACTCTAAATTGTTTTTCTCTACCCCCCCCCATACTTGAGGTTGTACCTACATTATCATCATCTACTGCTACGAATTCTTCCGATGATATATTAGAACAGTCCCGTGTTTTCTATATTGTATTTATTCCCAGACGGGAAATCGTTCCGTGTTAACCGATTTTCTTTTCGTGTTAAGAGGAAAAAATGCTGGAAAATACTTAGTAGTTTGTCGGGACCGTGGTATTATTTCGTGTTAACTGATATTTCGTCTTAAGCGTTTTCGCGTTAAACGTATTTCACTGTATTATAAAAAAAGATGATAGAGAATAAATAGAATTTTATGTGTTCCATTTGTGCTTAAATTTCCTTAATCAATTAAATTGGATGTGATTAAAAAATTTTTATTATTTTTGAAGAAAAAAAAATCATTGTGCGATATAATGTTGAAATCTATTTTTGAATAATCAATTATAAATTATTATTGAATATATATTTACAAAATTATAGAAAACAATGTTTCATTTATTTTTTAATTTATTGTTTTAAAGTCAAATATATATTTGATAATTAAATAAGCTATTTTAATTTGATTATTTTATGAAAATAAAACAAACTTTGTATTTAAATTATTCTTATTTATTCAATCCTTACAAAAAATTTTGTAAATTAACTTTTTTTCAGTTTGGAAACCCACACACACATGCACACACATTTCAAATATAATTTTAATTTTATTCTATCACCACATTACCAGATAGTATACTTTGATTTTATGATTTCATAGCATGTAACGTCCTCGCTCAAAGTTCCAGTACTATCCAATTTTTCACCACTGCAAGCGAAGCTTGGAATTAGTCACGGTAATGCCAACGGTACAAACAATTTGTCGCTCATCCGGTATAGTGGTTAGTGGCACTGACTGCTGTGCCGTAGGGCGTGGGTTCGAACTCTGGAGAATGTGTGAATGTTTGTAAATGTTTAGTACCTTCGTGGCATGTTGGTACCCTAAGTCAGGGGTGTCCAACACGGGGCCCGTCAGTTCTAAGTTGCGATCCGCCAACTTTTTTTAAATATTAGATTTTTAAAGTATATATATATATATATATACAATGTATTTGCCTGTTACCTGTTCTTGTTTTAAAATAAATCCTTTTTGATAAAATAGAAAGATCCTTTAGATTAAAATAGATTTATATTTTATCAAACACATTTGATTTTACTATAAAAAATTACTTTTTTAATGAATTTCGAATTGCATTATGCATATCCTTAACTATGGATGGTACATGATTCTCTGTGTGTGCGACTTTCGTTTCTCCTCCCCTTTTTCTGTTTGGAGTGCCCAAAAAGGAAGAGACAGTCAGAGATGTTTTTTAAAGTTTAAAAAATATTCAGGATGGTTTAAATAAAGGACAATGCATACTTAATGCGAATGACAGCACTATCAAATATCAATAATGAGTAACGAAAGATCAATTCAATAGGAACACCGTAATTTTCAAGACAATGGCAACTGTAATTTTTCAAACATTATTTGATCATTGCATTATTATATATTATATAAACATTATTATATTATCTATGTCGGTATACATGAAAAATAATGAAAACAATAATAATAATTCACTCTGTTTTAAATTTTCAGTCCCATAAATGTTTTTTTTTTTTGTTTCCGAATCTGATATAATGGTACATATTTTTATGTGCGGCAAGCGAGAAAAAATGTTTTTCCGAAGTGGCCCGCAAGGTCATTTGGATTGGACACCCCTGCTCTAAACAGCCGTCGAGCTGCAAGACCTTTCGTGAAGTTGGTGGAAGCAGAAGACAAGTGGGACGTTCCTGACAACCCCCCAAGGTGTGTTCTTCCTCAAAATTGGAGTGGAACCGAGGCAAATCATACCGTCAGATGTATAGTGCTCAAAGCTACGGCTAACGACTGGCGTCACTTAGCCCTTTACCATGATGAATTTCGTGGGCCTCTATCTGGCCTTTGCTGATCCGGTGGCATTAGTAACAACAACAACATGCTTGATTTACATTTAACAGCTCAGTTATTAAAAATGAAATTTTAACTTATATTACATCCAGACGCTTCTTAAAATTCCTGCCTGATATTTTTGGCTAAATCTATGAAACTTTTCTTCATAACTATTTTCAGTATTCTGCATTCCCAGTCTACGACGTTATGGTCTACGGCAGTGATACTCAACCTGCGGCCCACCGGCCTTTTTGAGTGGCCCAGTCATGACCCATTGCACTAAGAAATTCAAGTATTGGAGAACAATGTACAAAAATTGAACAGGAATTTCTGTCAATCAAGCAATCAAATGTATTAATTTTGCTACCAATTTGTTTTTTAAAGTAGAATGAAAGCAAAAGGCTTGGTCATAGATGAAAAAAATAAAAATTATCTCTAAACTCGGTAAAAATGCATAAAAATAAATATTTTAGTGTGTGTGTATGATAGATAAGTTAATATAGTATTAAAATAAAAGCCAAAAATGAGTTTTAATATTTTTTTATCAATTTTATTTTTCAATATTGATTTGGTCTTATAATGTGTTTTTTCCATTATCTGCATGTTGCGGCCCACATGAAATAACTGTCATGTGTATGCGGCCCGGCGGGAAACAGGTTGAGCACCCCTGGTCTACGGGATCGTGGTTGCTCATCTGTACCGTCTACACTTTTAGCTCTAGGATATGCACTGAAGAATGGAGCACTCCTAAAGTTCTAGAAATTTCATTAATAAACTTCCCACGGCAGTGACAATCGATCACTTCACCCCATTCACACACACAAAATCACTTTGCTTGCGTTATCTTACCACCGTACTTTTCTTGCTGTGAAATAACGATTAGTAAACTCGTCTGACTTCTTTTAAGGTATCCGACTACTTGCGACAACCTTTTTTTTAAAAAAAATGGAGATATGGAGATATTTTTTTTTTTTTTGTAGTTTTTAGATTTATTTAGTACATTTTAAGAAAAAAGGCTAAAATTAAGATAAGAAAATAAACTATTGCTACTAAAATGGGGAAAAAATGGGCAAAAATTGACAAAAAATTACATAAATGGGGCCCATTTTGTACAAATAGTAAATGAACAAAATCAAAATCTTTCAATTTTGATGTATTACTTTGCTATTCCTTTTTGAAATGACCTTCAGGATAAGAGATATTTTAATTTTTTACAAAAACTAGAGCACTTTATATTAGTTGTTTTATGAAATTGCTTACAAAAATAGTGATTATATTCACATAACGAACTGTAAATTTTGTAATAAAATAGTGATTGATAAATCTGAAGATTAAAACACTTCTACATTTATACAAAACATACACAAAAAATTTCAGCATATTATTTTTTAAAAACTCTTTGAGCAATCGCTGCCCCCGTTTGAGGTATTCGAAAAAAACCCATTTCGAGTAAAACGCATTTTAAAGTTTGATATCTTATGTAAAGTTATGGCATCCGCTTTTAGTAAAACACTTGTAGTTTTTGTTCTACTGAATGGAAAATAATAAACTTGGTATTTTTATAAAGGTATTAAAATATCCTATAATATAAAATCATAAAAATATTTGCAAATATTTGTCAAAATTCACAATTTTAGGGTTTTCGGATACCTTAAGCACTGACCTCAGAAAAAGAAACTGAAATAAGTTTTTTTTATACCCACCTTTAAACAAATGTTGGTAATAATAAAATTCAGAGTTTATGTGTGAATGATAATGATAAATTTAAGGAAAAATATGAAATTACAATAGTCATCTGTTATATTTTAAAGAAATTGTCATATATATAGGAATTAGAGAAAAAGAGAAAATTCAAACTTCGACAACTTCATGCATATGTTTTGTGTATGATTTCATTTTCAATAGTTATTGGTAATTACGTTGACAATATCCAGGAGAGTATAGGAGAAGTCATATACTCGATTCCTCAAGAGATGGGTGGTCGGATGTAAGGAAATAGGGTTGTCACAAACTGATAAAGCTGTTCGCCTCGCTATGTGGTCCAGCGAATGTAAGATCAATTTAAATCTTTAGAGGAGGAAGTCCTGGGTTCGATGTCCGATGCCACCAAATACCCTTCGAGTACACACAGAGTACGTTCTCGTTAAATCAGTGGGTCCGAAGTCTTATGGTTCGAATCACGAGTGCAGGAGATAGGAGAATGTTTCCCTCCCCTTCAGTTCCGTGCCTAAATTGTGGAGGTGGAGATCGGTGGTGTCACCATCTAATGTCCCTTCGGAAATTTCATGGAGCTAATTCATACTGTCACCTGTATGGTGCTCAAACCCAAAGCCAACAACAGGTGCACATCTAGCCCCTTCCACGATGAATTTTGTGGGCATCGATCTGACTACGTCAGACAAGTGGCATTAGAAACAACAACAAAAGACATTCCAGATCGACGATTTGTCTGCGGCAGCTGAGTGATCATAGTCACAAACTCATAGCTGGCAGTGTTTGTATCGAATAGTGGGTCCAAGTTCTTATATTGCTAAAAACTGGCCTTGAAGAGGGGGTCATTACATTAAGTCTGTCTGGGGCAGAATTACATTAAGCTTGTTGAGACTCAAAGCCATCCAGTTGATGCGGGAGGAAGTTTTAGGAGGGAAATGTCATGTCATATGTGTTTCTCTCCTCTTAACCATTTCCCAGAATCATGAGGTCCATTACTAATTGCTTCAGGGATCAAGTAAATCAAATCAATATAGATAGAGATATAAACATAGAGATATAGAGATATACCCAAAAACCTCTTGTTCACGTCATCGGAAATCTGAAAAGCCATCTTTATCTTTCGCAGATCTTAAGACAGATGGCTTGCACGTATATGTCGCCTAAGCCGAGATCGAATCTATTCCTAACCTGTTTAAAGCCGCTTTAGATGACCGAGGTGGAAGTGCTAATTTCGGAACCTGCTTAACCCTTAGTTATCCACAAATTAAATTGCGTTTTCTTCCAACTGTGCTCTATACGTACAATAAGTAATTTTTTTTTTGTATTTACTTTCTTTACTGGTGTTTCAAATTGCAATTTTAATACGGGAGTATACACACTGCCGTTTGTAAAAGATGCAACACCATAAAAGAATCATCAGAATTAAATGAACTTTGCAGAAAATTTCAATTATAGGATGTTACGTAAAATAGTAAAGTTTCAGAGTCACCACACATGCGTGGCGTGCACAATGCCCTCTGAACTGATGCTGAAAGCATTTAAATAGAGGGCTGTAGTGGGACATTAAAAATTATGATTATTTGTTAGTAGCGAACGCTTAGCGAGACCTAAGTATGCCTCCACGACGAAATAAGAAGAAATTCCAACAACTTACGGAGTTTGAACGAGGGAGGATTATCGAATTTCGATAAGGAGGATTTTCCTATCACGCAATAGAAGCTCGTGTACAGCGGAACAGTTCCACAGTGATGCTAGTTTGGAAGCAGTGGACCGACGAGCACCAAACAACTCGAAAAACTGGCAGTAGACGACGGAAGGTGACATCAGCGAGTGACGATCGACACCTGCTCAGCATGGCGGTGAATGACCGTACAGCTTCCTCCAGGCAGTTGGTAGCACGTTGGTCTACTGCTACAGGTGTACTAATGTCGGTGTCGTCAATTAGTTGACGTCTGCTGCACCGTTGATCGCTTGCAAGGGTGCATGGGAAACCATCGATGGCTGCGTCTGCAATGGGCTCATGCGCACCGAGCCTGGCAAGCTGATTGGCACCAAGTTGTATTTTCAGATGAATCACTCTTCAATTTGTGGGACCATGATGGCAGCATTCGTGTTAGACTATGCCGGTGAACGCTACCTTTCAGAGTGCGGTATCGAACAACATAGTGACCTAACACGAGGAGTTATGGTTTGGGGTGCGGTTTCATATGAACGATCTAATTTGCTACAAATTGAGGATAGTCTCAATGGCAACTGGTACGTCCGTCTAGTGTTACAGCCCGAAGTCATTCCTTTCCTTCTAGGCATCCCTGGAGCTATCTTTCTGCAGGATAATGCACACCCACATGTTGCAAAGACTGTTCGAGACTTCTGTTCAGCCCAATACATGCAACTTCATCCTTGGCTTGCGTATTCGCCGGACATGCCACCTATTGAGCACACGTGGAATTTGGTTGGTCGGCGTCTCGCTCGTGATCCGCGTCCTGCAGCTTCAACAGACGAACCTTTGCTGTGAATACGAGAACTATGGAATTCTTTTCTACAAGCAGACACTCAAAATCTGTTTGACTCCATGCCACGTTGTACAGCTGCACTTATTTCAGCGCGTGGTGGGTACACTAAATACTGAATTCGGACACTTAATACTGTTTTTTTGCTTTGAAAATTTCGGCATCTATTTGTACTAATGCAAGTCATTTGTGCATTAAATTTCATTTAATTCTGATGATTCCTTCATAGTGTTGCAATTTTTACAAACAGCAGCTTATAAATATATATTCAAATTAATATTTGAATTTTTACTTCTGTTATAAATTCTGCTATGTAATAGAGTTAATATTATAGAAACAGTCATTATAGTAAGCTGCACAGTGGAATACTTTTCCTTAAAAAAAATCAAACACAAGTCCTGACTATTAAAACAAATAGATATCGCGACTGGTTTCTATTTAACACAAATTATTTATCTCTCATAAACAGCCCAGTTACGAATTACTTTGCGAATACCTTTCCTAAAAAAGTTTCTAATCATCCATTTAACCCACTCTTTATAATCAATATTGCACTTATTTAAACCACTGGCGTCATATTTTTTTTCAAAAATAACCCATGACTTAAATACTTGTACTAATAAAATTTTTCAAAGAAAGAATAATTCAAAATTCCATAACGTTTCACCAATATTTTTTTCATATTTCTATTGGCAAAAGATCTAATAAACCAAATACGACATTTTACAAAGATGTTCTTGTTTGCGATCTTTGGCCGCAAAATCATCTCAAATCAACTCTTATTCGTTATCAGCATCTATGTTCGTTTGTGTAGGTGATTTTCCTAAGCAACTAGTTCCCTTCAATGAACAAAATAAAGCAATATGGAACTTCAAAAAATGAGACTTGTTAACAATCATCACTTTTCTCTTTCTTTTTTCCTACCGATTTTCCTGGCGCAATTCGGGTGTTTTTGAAAAAGTTTGGTCTTCAAGAAAAATACAAGATTTTTACAAATGCTATGTTTTACTTTTTGATGAGACTTTAGACAGAGTCAGTTTCAAATGTAAATAACAGTACTTAACGTATAAGAACAGCTTGCGATAACACTATTCAAATGTTGGAGAAAATTATAAAAACATGCTTTGATTTTAAAAGTAGAAAAACTATGTTTTACACCCAATTTTTGAAATTTTTGATTATTTTATATAAAAGAAGTTTTTTGGTGGACGTAAATTAATATCCTGAAAATAAATAAGGAAACATTTTCAGTTGAGAGATTTATATTACTTTCTACATTAAATATTTCTTTCTCACTTTATCAATTATTAATATTAGAATATTGTAGCGTTCTCCTTGGAGAGCAGGCGCCGACTTTTCACTGTTAAATTTACAAATAAAATAGCTACAAAGCTCAAATACTACCACATCCCTAGAAGAGCTTTTAACGATTGTAAAGGACTGGCAAGACTCCGTAGATCATCAACACTTCACTTTAATAGAGACATCAGAAAAAGATCCTTCTTAAACATTCCCCTCCCTAGACATTCTTCATGAAACTATCCTTCCCATCAGTCCACTGCTGAAGCTGGTATTTACTTAAACTTATTAGTACCGTGCCATAAGAAAGAATCAGGACAAGCTTTATAGCAAATGGTGTCGATACAATCCATTAACTGACCCGGGGAAAACGCATAATTATTTTTTCATATGATTCCTCTGGTATTTCCTTTACCACAGGAGGTGCAAGAATCCAACTTGTTCACCCTTTCGGGGCTAACATTGAACTCAAAATTCCCGCAGACTAAATAGTATCAAGTGAATTAATTGCAATAAAGGAGGGCCCCTCTTTTTACGTATCACATTTTCCAGATGATGCAACGGAAAGTCTCGTAATTTTCTCAGACTCAGAATCAGCTTTCGAGACCATTTTCAATGGAGATACCAATCTGACACAAGGCATTAACATTCTCCTCAGGCAGATTAATAAACCAAGTATACTCCAGTGGACTCCTGCCCACGTGGACATTGGGTATAACAAATGTGTGGATGTCCTCTCTAAGGAGGTTCGGGACTTGGATCCGTCTTCCACTGTCGCCTTAGAGGATGCAAACGCGGTCGCCAAGTACAAAATTTCTATCCGGCTTTTCATGAAACCAACTATCACAGAGCTCAATTGCTCTCGAAATTTGTAGTTTACAGTAGAAAGATTCCGTACGGGTTATTTCAAAGGTATGAAAATATCTCCAGATAATTCCTGATCTTACGCCATCAGCAGAAATCTTCCGCAAACCCAATCAATACCAAACTATATTTTTGACTGCAAGGCCATTCTTGCGTCTCTTTTTAAACTTGATGCATCACCAAAAGACATTATTTATAGTCCTCAAGCTCCAGACCTGGTCTTGATTGTTATTGGGACTTTTGGAGCAATATAGAAATGCACTAAATCCATAGACAAGACAAGAAGAAAAATATTATTGGAGCTGTCCATTCGGTATAGTGGTTAGTGACGCTGACTGTTGTGCCACTGGGGTTGCATTCGAATCCCAAAGATGACATGGAAGTTTAAGTATATATATTGCCTGTGCAACATGGAAGAACTCTAAATATCTTTCGGGCCACAAGTCCTCCCGTGAGGTTGGTGGAAAAGGAAATGATATGGGAAGCCCCCCTGATCAACTTCAGAGTGTTCTCCCTCAAAATTAAGGTAGCACCGACCCAAATAGAACCGTCACTTGTATGGTGCTCGAAATTACGGCTAACGACAGGTGTACCAGTAGCCCTTTGACGCAATGAAGTTCATGGGCCTCTATCTAAGACCGTCAGACAGGTGGTATTAGCAACAAAAACAGAGAGTATTGGATAAAATACTGCTTATTTATTTTAAATGATTAATATTTTGCTTTAATGATAAATACTTCCTTTTATTCAAAGTGTTTTTTAACTTGCAGAAGTATAAAAACTAAGCACAATTAAGAGAAGTATAATAGCAAAATTGAAATGTAGATAATGAAATTTCTAAATAAAACTTAACAGAAATAATTTGATTCGTCCACATTCGTTTCTATTACATTACCATTAAAAGGAAAAGTTGTCATATGAATACGAAAATCACTTTAAAACCTATATTTAAATAAAAAGTATCTTAGGCTTGTAATGTTTTGCTATTTGTAAAACATTATTTTTGAGTTTGTGATGGTTTCGCTCACATTTATACTTTTTGGAGCATTACAGTTAAATATAATTTGAGCAACTGAAATTACTTAAAGCATTAATTTTATATGATAAATATAAGTACAAAACATCTTACTGTATGATTATCGGTGATTTTCTTAAAACAAAGCAGTGGATAGTATTGTAGCCATATACTCAGTTTCTGAAATATACATGGGGGAAATAAATAACGAAAAGAAATGAAAAAAGGAAAAGAAAATGTTTTGAGGCAACACCTCCTCAGTCCACTTGAAGAAGATTACAAAAGTCGTAAACGGCGCAATCCAATCGCCTATCTGTAATTGTATTGGCCATCCCCATTGGACACAAACGTCTCTTCCTTTGAGAGTGAAAAAAAAGCGAGGGAAGAAAAACAATCCACGGAAAGAGAACCTTAGATCCGCTCTTTACACCAGAGAGGATGAATGATAGATAGAAATAATATATAAACAATGAGTGCTTCACAAGGCTATCAAGATAAGTGCACTTCTTTTTACGAGAACAAGTGCATTTGTTGCTTTATAACAACTCGTACCTCAAGATAGACTCATTGTTTACGAGGTACACCCTCTCTTCAGGATTTACTATAACAATTTTTACTTGCCTATTCGAGCCTCTTGAAAGTGATACATGAGAACTGCTCATACTTTTTAGATCAGTGCTTTTCAAACTTTTAATATTGGAGACCCAATTTTCGGTGATTATTTTCATCGCCCCCTCCCCTAATATAATAACAATGTATCGAATTCACTAATACTGTATTTTGACTTTAAAGGTCCAATACAACCTCAATTATAACTCATGATCATTAGTAATTATTAAACGTTCTTATTTTATTATTGGTAAATTAATTATCAAATACATTTTGCTGTACACAGATAAATCTTTGAGTATATTATATACGTGTAAATGTGCATTCTATTTTTATTTTGTCAGACTGTATATATATTGTTTTGTTTCCTTTCAGTAAATTAATAACGTTTCAAATAATCTCTCATCTTTGACATTTCGATATGCTTGCGTGAAGAGTGTGCTCGCTTAAAGTGTGGGGCGCGCCCAACTTTTTGAGAATCACTGTTTTAAATAATAAAGGCAATTTTCTTTCTAAATTTTAACTGATATCTAATACGTTTGAAATGGTTTCCATTTCTTAAATCAGGATACGAATAGTTGTTAGTGAGCGAAAAAATTAAAAGGAATAATTAAAATGGCTGTGGCCTATTTTCTACCAGCTGAAAGTCCAGGCAATAAAGTTACAGAAGACCCTCTGTGTGGATGAGTCAATTGCTCTTAGATCTATCAATGCTCAAAGTCTTCATGAAGGTATGATGGGGATGTTTGGAGGGTGAGGTGTCAGCTCCAGTGCTCTACTCGACATTTGAACCCGATACAAAACTGCGAGATTCATCACTCGCAACATTCATGCTGCTTCATAACACAGCACTGACTTAAAAAAAGGTTTTGATGTCGTCACACTTTTTTTTTCGCAGGCATCCAGACGATCGTTAGTCAGAACGCTCTTTTGAAAGGAAGCTTCATGGAACAGCCTCAATTTTTTGGGTTCCCCAGACTCATCTGGGCCACAGACAACTTGAATGAAGAGCAATGTCGGTCACCCAGTACAAAGGCACCCCTTCAGTTGGAATGTGACAATGCGAGTTATAGCCTCCAGATGGTGAACGAGAGGCTGTTTCGTAGTGCGGATCAAACGTGTCATCCTATTGTCCCCACGCACCCATTATGCTAGTAGGACTACAGTGAGGAGATCAGGATGTAGATCTGTTACACGTGCCAATGAGAGGTGACTGTAGGAGTGAAATTGACCCGCCCATGAAGTTTAAAGGGAAGTTTTCGATCTCTTGCTTTTTTTTACGAAGTAACTTAGCTCTGATGTTTTGTGCTCGTTGAAGATTCTCGGTTGAGTGTGAGGAGGGATCCAAGCTTCAAGGACCTAGGGAGATTAACTTTATCTACTGGTGAAGTACGAATTGCCGGAGTCATCGGCGCAACAGCTGGAAAACCTGAACTGAAATTGAACTAGAACTTTTCTATAACGAAAAAAACTGTGAACTGGGACATATTACTATTGACTCAACCGCTTTATTATTTTCTATAGATTAAAATGTATTGTTTGTATTTATCTGTGTGATCCCTGACGCTTCCACGTTACCTAGTAAAGTAACGGAGTCACGATGTTACACGGTGAAGGAAACAACTTCGTATGTCTTGCCACCTAGGAACATGAAAACATACTACTTTTGGTAAAGTGAAAGACTGTAGCTAATTTGACGTATCGGCTGACTGATAAATTTTAAGAAATTTGAGCTATGCAAGGGATCCGGGAGTATACATTCACAAACCAAAAATTCTACGTATGTTAGCTTTTTGTGAGAAAATATGAGTAATTTTACAAATAATAAGAATCCTCTAATTAATTTTGATTTATTTCGAAACAGAGACGTGCATTATATTTAAGTGAAACACATTTTATAGAACATTTGTTGTGTATTCATCATACATGTCAATAAAATACATCTGAGTCCATTAAATTTTGTTCTAACGTTAAATGTACTTCAATAAAATAAGTTAAATTTTTAATGTGTGCCCAGGAAAATATTTATTTAATTCACTTTCAAACTCTAAAGCAAGATATAAATTATTTTTAGCGAACACTTCGTTGAAGAATCTCAACTAGGTACCGTAAACAAATTCAGCAATTGCCAATTTATTTCAGCCCCACCTGAAAAACGAAACGAAACCCGATGGGAGACATCCCCCCTGTCGTTCTGTACGGAAATAAATAAGAAAAGTTACTAGACTACGATGCCATATTTCAATCAATCAACTGATGGGTCGAGTGAGTGTTATAATTAGTCGAACTATAAAACTACACAAGGGTAATTGGTGACGCACATCATAATTTTGAACCCTGGTCAAGTGACGAGTACTACACCTGAACTGACACTCCTTCTCCAAACTACCACACCAACGTAGGGTATTTCAGCCTCTACAGATTTAACGTGAAGCTGTCCCTCAACATGACAAGTCGTCAATGGCACTAGGCCCGAGCTCATGTCACACCAGTCACGAGTCCGCGACCTTGAACACTAGGCTACCGCAACCACTTTCATCGTTGGGCAAGTTATTGTGTAGTAGCCAAACGTAGCCAAAGTAGCCAAACGTTTTACTAGCGGACGAATACGTGTAATTTGAACTGACGTCTCTAAATTATTGTCATTTTTAAGGAGCTCTAAATTTTGCAATTCAATGCACATAAAATGCTTTTGCTTTCAAATCTTTTGTTATGGTGGGAAAAAAAATCACCTAGTGACGGATGAGTTGTGGGATACGCCAGTCTCTTAGCAACCCATGACCTAGTATTTTAAATGGTTGACATATTTTGATATTCAAACACTCTCTGTATCGAGAAAGACGGTAGTGTATTGTCATCGAGGACTTAAACACAGGCCACAGTCATAATCTTTAACGTTTTGGAAAAGGCATGACAAAATATCCAAAGTAACAACTGGGCGAACACAAACCGTTCGAGATGTATACCCAATACATCCCAAGCTATATTACTCTAGGTCCTATTTTATGACGATGACAAATGCGAATTGTAAATATCTGTTCTCTCTCTCTCTCTCTCTCTCTCTCTCTCCTTCTGAGCCTTTTTTTACAAGAATATGAGTATTACAATGTGGTATGCTGAACTAGGATTTGTCTGAAGGACAACAGGAGCTGCTTTTGTGTTAATAATTACCTTTCAATGTAGCACTACAAGCATATCTGCCTCGGAGTCAAAGAAAATTATAGCAAACTTTGTCATTCTTACAATATCTGGGGCTACACTAGTGTCCGTGATAACCATTTAAGCACTACTACATGTGCATGTTTCCTTTCTGATACGTTAAAAGAAGTGGCAACTATATTTTGTGGTTTTACAGGCATCATATTATCTACGTGGATATTTGACACCTTGTAACTGATGTCACCAGTATACATGTCAAAAAGATTAATGTAACGCGAACCACATGTGGCGCGTGGTACAATTCTCAGTGACATTTTAAACTACGCAAAAAATTTGACAATCTTTGAGTGGATGGAAATTGATAAATTTGTAAAGGACATTTACGGAATTACGAAAATATCTGAAAGATAAATTTACAGCTATTTTATAAATTATTGAATGTCACTGCTGGATAAATTTAATTGTCTGAAAAGAGAACATTGCATGAACTCTTTCTGCTCTCTGGTTTTGATTCTATATATCTAAGTAAAAAATCTTTCGAGTCCGCAAAAAAATCCCTTAACAACTAAATCCTCAGAATTGTGTCAAATTGAAAGTCACACATTATCACCCTGATTTTGTGATATGAATGCAGAGAGGTGCAAGCCCTAGCTTCGCATTAAATTTTTATATAATTTATATGTTTATTTAATTTTAATGAAGGTAAATACTTATATTTTCCGTTGTCTATTTCTTATATTAGTAAATATCTTTAAAAATACATAATATGTGCACAATTTTACTTTTTTATTTTTGTTGAAAAATAGTTAAAATTTTTGTTTATTTTTATGTTAAAAATATTTTTAAATGATATTTTTTTTTCAATGATATCTTTCAGTCTGTATAACTGACCTCTCCTCTCTAACACTGCCTGCATTATCGTGAGAATCGAATTGTTTAAAAAATGCCCAAATGTATGGCACGTTGAATCATATTGGTAGATTGGTTTGACACGCCACAACTAAAAAATTGCCAACGTCTGATGTAACATATTTTAAACTTACATTAAGACAGCGTTTCTCAAACTGTGGAGCGTGCCCTCCTTAGGGAGCATGCTAACTCTACGAGGAGGCCGCGAGCATGTTGTAAATTTGAAAACAAAACATTTCTTTTTTAAAAAAATTACTAATTTACTGAAAGTAAAAAACAAAATAAGCATTATGACATATTAAAAAGTAATAATTACATCTACACCAATATAATACACTTATAAATGTATCAGTGCTGCACAGTGTATTTTACAATACTAAGTTAGGACCAGGTATACCAGTGATCCCCATTGGTCTTATATATAAAATTATAGACATAAATTAATAATTATCTTGATAATTTGTATGGTTTATAATTAATACCTTAACTGCTGATTAAAAGTTAAACGGTTCGCTCCCCAATGCCACTAATTTCCATGTATCCGTGTTTATGTAATGTATTGAGGGCGGAGGGAGAAGAAAAGGAATAAATAAGTAAATCATTTGAAATAAGTACATCCTTCTCAAACACTGTCAAGGTTTTTTTTTTTTGAATTTCAAAGCCTTCTGAATAATTTTATGGATTACAGTGCACAGAAAAGATCGTACTTCGGACAGACGTATATGTACATCCGGAGAAAATAACGCTTTAGCTGAGCGAGATGTTTATATACGATAAGAGGTTAAAAAATAAGAGGAGAAGAGGTTACTTAAGAGGTTTAAATAGTATTGTAGTCTTGGCATCAAAGTATAATATTATTGAATTCAATACATTGTTATTGTATGGAGGGGGTGATGAAAATTATGATTGAATATTGGGTCGCAAGTATTGAAAGTTTGAGAAGTAATGCATGAGGAATAACTATCAATTTTTTAACAAAGGAATTAAATCAGCAGAGGTACCTTAAAGCAAAAGTACTGCTGTGGCAGCCTGCTGAAAACAGCCACAAACTAATTCTGTTTGCGACGAAAAAAAAATTTTAACGTTGAAGAAGAAGCATCCAAGAAACTAAAGAGGAGGAAATAGGTGGGCAGAGAATTCATCCCCCTTTTTCCGTAATGGTTTAGTGGGGCTTAAGCTATGGAAATCCTCTCAGAGATTCATTTTTGCTAGAAAGGAGTAAAATTCCCGGACAATTTTTCTCAAAACAGTGTCATAGAAACAATAGTAAATCGCCTTTAAGCATAAATATGAACAATAGATACAATAGGACTCTGCTCCATCTCATAAAACTTTAAGACAGTGGTTCTTAAACTTTCGATAGTTACGCCCCCCCCCTTATGTATCATCCTGACATCGTGGACCCCCCAAAATTAAGAACACCCCTCCATGATTCAAAACACATGGATGAGTGATTTAAAGGTTCCTCAAATATCCTAAGACCACCTTTGCTAT
>BMAV01006239.1:0-16499 GCA_019973955.1 Trichonephila inaurata madagascariensis | reverse complement strand
TGTCAAGGGGAAATATCTATAAAATACTGAGAGCTGAACATACGGCAAGATTCCATACAGGATGCGAAAAAAGAATTGACGTGGACTTTGAGAGACCATATATATATATATATCTCAAGTTTCAAATAAATAAATAATGTAGGCCCAGTTAAATAAATAATACAAGAGCAGATCAATGTGAAAATCGAGATGGATGCAGTCGTTATCGTATTGGTGCGCTGTGTGAATTCAGTTTTTAACCTTTGCACAAGTTATTTCTACAATTTCTTGAAAATATTACGTTTTATTAAATGACACGTAGTTGCAAACAATAAGGAAAAACTAAATTAATATTCTTGATCGAAATGCATGTTCTACTAAATATTTTTACTGGGTACAACTTTGTGATCTAGTCTAGGATGACACATTTTTTTCAATATTTCCACGAGGTCTTTCAGAATCTATAAAATAGGGAAATCTTAACATTAGGTAAGGGACTTTAACGGATTCCCTAGAAAAAGCGCTGGGGACCTTGAGTGTCCATGGACCAAATTTAAAAATCACTGGCTTAAGATATTTAATTTTAAATTTGATTAAATTTTTTTTCTTTTAATCTCATTTGTAATTGTATCAGAACTTACTGTATGGCAGGGTAGAGAATAAATGTTGTGTGATGAAGAAAATCAAGCATTAAGTTTAATAACAGTTAAAACGAGATGCGACTGAAAGGTATTGTGAATTAACATGTTCCTTAAATTTTTCTCTTGATGATTAGAATATTCTAGAATGAAAATACTTCTCCAAACGCAAAGTTATTAACAATATAAATACTAAAATATAAAATGTAATTTAATTATCAAAAATTTAAAAGAAAATTATTTGACATGATTCCCTGTAAAAAAAAACAATTTTCTAAAGAAAACTTATAACCATTTTTTTTAAAGAGACCTTTTTATATTTCAGCATGTCTTCTGTTTAAGAATGTATATTTTTGCAAAATATGACTCGTTATTAATATTTTTCCCACTGAATAAATGAATATATCTTTCTTTCAAAACGTAACCTATTCTACTTTAAAATAGAAATGCTTATATAAATTTCACTGACTCCTTTTTTTTTTTCACGTTTCTTTATTTGTCAAAGACCAAACTCTATTGCACGAAAACTCTGTAATATTGTGTGTTTTATTTTATTTTTATTTTTCGGCTTAGGCATTTTGGTGCTTGAAAGCCTTGTGCTTTCCTTTTCAAATTTTTTTTGTGTTCTCGTATATATATTATTTACTTTTGACAAAAACAACGCACCAAAGAGCCCTTAGTTTGATGCACCTTTATGACGCATTATTCAAAGTGAAATGACTTTTATATTCTTTTCTCTTCTTAGTCGGTTTGTCTGATAAAACAATGTCTCCGCACCGCGGGCTACATTCCAATACCAAAAAAAAAATGTAAAAGAGTTTCGTTTTACATTTTCTCCTTCAAAAACAATTTTAACTTTTAATCGGATGCCTTGTGGCTGCAGTAAGAAATACTTTTTATTATTTATGGTTCCATTCTATAGATGTGAGTCTTTTTCCCTTTGTTCTACATCTTATTCCAATGTTTTTGGTTGTTTCTTTGATTAAATGCTCTAGTGTCTATTTCACTTTGTTAATAAGAAATAATTTCAACAAAATCAATTGAATCTTTTTTTTTCATCATCTTGAGTTAAAATAGCACTTTAAAATGAAGTTTAAAAGGAAATGTGATGCTATACGAAGTGGTGGAGTCCTATTCTTATTAAATGGATATAAAAATGTTTGATTAAGCGTTTGTTTTGATCTTATTTTAAGTTTTTTACTACTCGTACAAAAGAATCTTTTATTTACAATTTTTTCTAAGGAATTATGTGCAAAATTATAAAAGGACACGGATATTTTTCAGTTTCTACTATTAGTTCACAATCTCCCTACATATCTTGTTCAAATTTTCAATCGTTAATAAAATACATTTTAAAGCGCTCATTTGAGCTGAAATTTTATATACATGATTATTTTGGATGAAAATACAGTAATTTAAGTATAATTAATAAAAATTAGTTTATTATAATTAATACTCAAGGAATAACAGATACATCCACGTTGACATCATTTTTGGCGACTTGTGTCAAAACTGTAAAAGGTTTTTTTCTCATATTTTAAAGAGCTCATTTTAGCTGAATTTTTTTTACTCTATTGTTTTTTATTGTTTAATTATAATTAACTAAAATTACTTGACTGAAACTAATTCTTTAAAGAATAACAGATACAGAGCCATGTTGGCTTCTTTTTTACGACTTGGGTCAAAACTTTAAAAGACGAGACCGACAGATGACAATACGATATTTTAATGATAATTATTAAAAATGAATTGCCATTTAATATTGTGATCTGTCCTAAGTATATACATATTTATATTAATAGATACTATCCCTACTTATGATTTCTCTTCATATGCATCTTTTTGACATTTTATTTTTTATATTAGGTGTGGTTTTTTTATTTGCTCTAATTTTTTTTTCATTTACAATTAATATCATCCGCTTAAAATCAGTTTGCAATCAGTATTTTTGCTAAAATGTTTCATAACACTTGACATAATATTACTCTTCTCTTTAAGATTGCTTTTTAAGCAATCATTAAGTCTTCTCTAAGGTTAATAAAAATAATATCTATATCTCTTCCTCCCAAACACTAAAAAGAATAAAGAAATGAAAAAAAAATAAATAAATAAAAATTGAACAATAAAAATCAGTCATATTGTGCAGCTTCACTTTCTAGTTTTTTAACTTAGAAACCACCACGACCCTTACCATTTCTGCATTTCCCCTTTCCCTACAAATACCTATTCCACTGACAGAAAATGTAGTCGCATAACATGTAAATGTTTGCCCCAAATAATTACATCATCAATGCCCCAATAGAAATATATTGTTACGTAGATCGGGTTTCAAGGATTTTATGCAATCAGTCCCAAAGAACAAGACAGTTCATCAGGAGAGGTGGAAATTAATCGTCGAAAAACATATCTTTAAAATACAGAATACCGCAGAAATATTCGTAGAATAAATCTCAGAAGGCCTTCGCACCTTTTACAGCGTTCAGACACAATTATCAGGGTCTAAGGGGCAAGTATGTTAAAAAATATTCATGAGTACTCTCTCGTCCAACTCAACAGCAGAAGTAATCTATAATTTCTGGTCGATTCTTCAACTCTCAAAACTGACTCTTAAATGGCCAAAACAATACTCAGTTTCGGCGATCGACTTCCTATTTATAGGCCTCACGGATCATTTGAGAAAATTTTACTTGCCTCATAGATCGTGATATTATTAGATTTCACCACTAATAACCAGAAGGATCAATAGGGTCGACAACTCGTCAGCAAAGTCACCAAAATTGTCACCAAAAATTATTACAACTTGGCTCTATCGCCAAGTTTTCAATGAATCACCAATAGAATGTAAGAAACGGAGTTTCTGTCTAATATTAAAACTTTAACTTAAAATAAATACAACATAGAGCAGGGATTGCGAGCCAGTGGCACGCGCGTGCCGTTGATGGCACGCGACACAATATTTTTTGCACGCCAGCGATCGAAATGGTTTGCATTTTATTTCAAAATAACAAAGATCTCTGTGAAGTATGAACGAACAAACGCAAGTGCTCGATTGCTGGAAGCACACTCTTTTGTTATTGTCTTGTCTTCGTTACGTCATGGACTACAATTGCTTATGGTGCGAAGTTCATCTACGTCTTCATTGACACAAATGTATTTTAAAGTTTATTTGTGGTATATACACGATTTTTAATTGTTACTCAACATGGCTAGTTCAGCAAAAGAACAAAAAGTGCAAGATAGTAAGTGTAACAGAGAATTTCAAATTTGGTGAATCTACAGAAATATGGCACTATCAGTAAAGGCGACAAAGCGGTGTGTGTTTTATGTTCTGCAATAGTGGTATGAAGTACATCGTTTGTAAAATTACATTATAAACAAATCACAAACATTTCTTGTCAAAAAGTGAACCATAATAAAATAAGTTAATAATATAAATTATTTACCATCTAATCTAGAACAGAAGTCACACTAATGTTTACTCTAATTTGAATTACACGTATAACTAAAACATTTACAACTATATAGTGCAAAAAGTATTTTTTCGTAGTAAATAAAGAATTTTGCCTTAATTAGTGTTATTATTTTTACAATAATCACAAGTAAAAATTATTTGACGGCACGTCTTTGCGTCATTAAGCACTTCTTTAGACAAAAATGGCACGTTGATCTATAAAGGTGTTAGTAATATAAATGTGTTACACATACAGATAGAAATCATTAGTACTATTTTAAACATTCACTATACAAAAAATTCGTTACAATATACAGATATTAAAAGTTCACCTCGAATGTTTTTTTAACTGTAAAACGATCAAAAGAATTTTATGGTAAATTTTATTTGCTGCTAAGTAAAGCACCTTTTTTGATTTTGCTGAAATATTTAATTCAGATATAATTCCAGAGAAAAAAAATAGTTTTACTTTCGTCTTAGTTTACTTAACAAGGGCCAAAAACTGCTCATTTCTGTAATGTTTTCTTTTATTGCGAACACAACTTGTATTCGTGTTTACTTTATTGTGATACTCAGTTTGGTACTTTAGAACTACTAATTTTTATTATTTAGTATTAATGTTTACAGTCAAATGGTTTCGAGAATCAGTAACAGATTACACAAATGACTTATGCATTAGAATTTTTAACAAATGACCAAGAGGATTCCATCGCGATATTTACTGCGGATTGTATTCAATAATAGAATTCTAAAAGCAGTTTTGTAAGAGGAATAAACTCACACACACACAGTATAATTAGCTCTGGAACCATTGAAACAAATTATGCGATTTAAACGAATTTCTAACTGTTACAATGCTCGTTTATTTACGGCTCTATTCTTCTTTAAGTTAAAAGGGTTCATATAATTTCGCAGAAATTACTCTTTCAGAATTCCTGTGAACTGTATCATAATTAAAATCTGGATTCTAATTTACTTTGGAGCAAAATGTAGAGATATAAAAGCTATTTCTCTTAACTATACTTAAAAATATGTTTTTTATGATACTTGATGGAGGGAATAAATATAATCGCAATAAAATATATTCTTTAATTTTTTTAAAAATTGTATTTCACCCTGCACAAGAACATTATGTCTGCTAAGAGTATAACAAGTAAATAAGGGATATATTCAAAATTTCAATAACATTATATGTGTGTATGTATGTATATATATGATAACTTTAAGTAATATTTATATACTTAAATTCGAATCTTTTTTTTTGTTTATAAATCATATAAGATCTTGAGCACATCATGTGATAATTTCATTGAATAAATAATGGTTTAACTGTTTTCCAAAGCGTCTTTATGGATTGTTAATTTTTTTATGATCTGAATTTACGTTAATTTTTGATTACATGATACTGTAAGAATTTAATTACTGAAGCGAATTGTATGAAATTTTGATAAACTGTAAGTGATATTTTATATTGTTTATATACCTCTTACAATGTCATTATGCTCTGTCTATTAGTTTTGAAAGTTGCATATGCCACCGATGAGCATTAAAATATAATACAGTGCCATCTATCGGTTGAAAATAGTGTTTTATTACTGCATATTTGATTTGCGCATGTTCTGAAACGTTTAGAAACCAATTCTCAGTGGTTTTCTCTCTAGAATCCCTTGAACACATGAAGTTTAACTATGACCACCCTGTATATATTTATCCAACGCCTGTGCTTGGCTCCTTAATCATTTCACGCCAAGCCTCCCAGTACCAACTGACGCCGCCGTCAGTCGGGTATTCATCGAGTTCGGTACATATTGGAGCAAGTGGCATATTGTCCAGTGCATATTGCAGCAGGCCATGACAGCAGCCAGGCCTAACCAGTGAAAGTATACTCACAAATCGTCATGTTCGGTGGTTAGGCGAAAGCACGCTACGGCCTCAGCTCTCCCCAGGTGTCTCGGGATAAGATTCACAGTGGCCAGAGGTTCCCATGGCTTTCCAAGTCCCTTAGTCTTTTTGGATCATGCCAGTACATTTGACAATGTATGTGGATTAAAAGTCCCTTGCTTTTCTGAGGGTCAAGGGGATCTCCGGCTATGACGCGACTCCCTGCTTGGAGACGTTTTGGTTGGCTCTCTAAATGCCGGGGTTCTCAACATGACATGGGACCCATTGTAATTTCACAGTCCAGCCATATGAAATGAGTACCGCAATGAATTGCGTTAAGGCAGTCAGATGGTATGTTACTGTTTAAGGCTGAAATTGCAACTTGAGAGTCGATGAAGATGACCACTTTTACTGGAACTAGGCCAGCAATGAGTAATTGTGTTGCAACTTCATAGACAGCCGAGACCTTAAATTCGTAATTGACGTCATTTTTTCCCACGGCCAATGAGTCCTCGAACAGCCGGAAGAACCATACCATGCCGGCTCAATTTTTTTCTAGTAGGTATATGAACCATCAGTATAAATATAGAGCCACTCATTCGCGGGATATCTTTGTTCGATGGTTTCGATCATCATATATACAGAGAGAAAGACAGTGATGAAAAATTTAGACTCTATTCACTTCTCTACAAAAGTGGTGTTATTACCGAAAAAATTGTTTGCGAATCAAAGAAAAAAGTTATTTTTTAAATAACAGAAGGACAATTTTGGTAGAATAAATGGATTTTGGCAACTATTTGGCCTCCAAATACCCCAAAAAAATTTTCAACAAAAAAGTTCCTGGAAAGATCCAGAAATAGGGTGATTATTTCGCAAGAGAATTCCAAAAGCTAAAACCAGATTTAAGATGCAGAGAAGAAGCAGTCAGAAACAGAGAGGATTTGTAATGTTGTATACACAACGTGTAACATCTGTTTGATACGCTATGACGAAAAGAGATCAAAAATTTTTATTAAACACTTTGTTGATTAATGTAGATAAAAAATACATAGGACACACAATTTTACTATCAAGCACTTCATTTACAAAAAAATGAAAAAAAAATTGTTTGAGCATTTCATAAAATTGGATATTTATAAAAGTTATAGTTTATCATCGCAATCGTGATGAAACAAAAATGAAAATCAAGAATTCTTCAACAAACTTATCTCCTTAACTTACTTTATCAACAAACTTATCATGCGCTGTAAGAAATATGAAAACATTTTGAAGCATTTCGCTTTTATCTTTTCACTAGTTTGCGTTGCAAATAACTTATGAAAAAGTAACAAGAACTTTATTACAGTATTGTACAATAAGCTAAGTTTCTAATATCCCTGTGTCAAAATGAAAAGCATATATTTAGTTTATCTTGTACTGCTACCTCGCAATCAGCAATGACGCCGAAAACGTTATCAAGAATTATTGGCAAAACCGTGAAAAAATAGGCATGGATTAAACAAATAGGCTAATATATTTCAGATATTTGCTTAGTTTCTTAACATCAAACTCTTTTGTTTTTACTAAAATTTACATCATATATTTCTAGCTAGTACAATGTTTCTTTTTTTTTAGAAAGTAAATCAGGGCGGGCTTTGTAATAAGATTATAAAGAGACACATTAATCTTAGGTTTATACTTGTTCAAAAAGTAATAATACAGCTTAAATTTCTTAGAAATTTCTGCTATACATCTATAAATTATCATTTTGGCTGTATCTACAAGAAAGCCATTTGTTTTGTTTAGAAGTTTTTTCTATATTTGCGTAAATAACTAATGTATTATTCGTTTTAATAAACATGAAGTGATTCAAACTAGGAAAAACATTAAGTATACTATATTTTATGTTTATAATAAACTAGAAATAACTCAGCATAAAGCTGAAGATATAGGATGTAAATCAACAGTAATAATTCCCCTCAAAAGGCTCAGATGTAAAATATAATTAAGGCAGAAATTTATGTAATAACAGGAAAAAAAACTGCAGCAATATTTCGTCCATATTCATTACCAACTAAAGATTTATCAACTCCAAAAGTAGTCTATATCTCATTTCATGTCTCTTGCAAAATGCCTTCTGCCATAAATTGCTTTTCCTTTTGTATTCCACCAATATGAACAAATATTCATTTAGTGTTATTAACTTTTGATTCAATTAGTTGCTTCAGCTGGCAAAAAGTTGAATTCTTGCAATTGTAAATCTTTTACCCATTCTTCCAGATGTTTTTGGGTTTTTTTTCAATCTCGTATTACGTAATTAATTTATTTTGTCTTACGTATTCTTGAATTATAATAAATAATAAAAACATAGGGAATGGGAATGGTTTATTGGTATAATTTATGGTTTATTGGGCTTAGAGTCGGGGTTGTGAGTATGTCTTAATGCCGTAAAAGACACGTAGTGTACCAGGGCTTATGCATGTAAAAACTGTTGATGGTCAAAGCGGTATCGAACTGTGCTCTAACTTGGAAATCATTTTCATCACTGTGTGGAGACCATAGCTAATAGTACTCCTGTTGTTTCTAACTGTGAAGCTAATTAATAGTACATCAGGGTTTGTTGGACACGAGTAAGGGCAGATAGTTTTCTCAAAAAATCTATAGTTAGCCTTCTTTTCCATTTAATTCTTTTTAAACTGGGAGAAAGCTCGCTCTCGATACTAACGTTAATGGTCGAGTAGAGTTGTAACGGGCTCTATCCGTGGGCGTTCTAATATATCCCCTTGGATAAAATACTCTTTTTAACTGTGATTTCAGTTGAAAACCGCTTTCCGTAGAAAGGACTGAGTTTTATGTAAATGAGAGCTTCTATTTAAGTGCTAGACGTAAAGTAGGCGGAATGATGGTTGAAAATTGAGTTAGAAGAAAGCACAGCGTTAACTACCAATGGTCGTCTTTGGTATTGTTAGTTCAAGAGGAAGGATTAAACAAGTGTTGAAGCAAGAGCGCTCAGGACAATAGATAAGTGTTTTTATTTCTATTATAATTAATTTAATAAATTTGATCGCTCCTCAGGTTTAGTTATTTAAGAGCATTCTCAGTTAAGTTGACTAAGTCTATTAAGTCAAATGGACAAAATAAAAGTGTTTAGCTTGAAAAATGGCTGATCTTTACACGAACCCTCTCAAAATCGTAATTTCAGTTAATAAAATAATTAAGTGAAAGTACACTTATCTAATTTCAAAGACTTTTCAATTTTTCTTTGAATATTTATGAAAATTCCAATCAAACTGAACTAAAATGTTTCAGATGTGCATGACCTTAATAAAGGATACAAATCACAAACAATTTTCGTTAACATTAAAATAATAATAGTTGCAGGAGAACTGTCATATTTTGTTCAAGTTATTGTAGTTTTATTGTCCTTTGATGATCGACAAATAGCACGAAGAACTTTTTCTCGCTGGGAACTTTTTGACTAGGCGCAATGTGTTTTGTGTAGACTTGTGGTTTCATATCTTTCTTGATTGATTTTTTTTAGGTAGCATTTGAAAACTTTTATTTCAACTCAAGCATTTCATGTGTTCATACCTATTCCCAAATTTGCTTTCGCTATCAGGATTTATATCAACTATTTCATTAGGTTCTATTCTTGTTTGATCAATTTCAACCTCAACCAATAAAGATCGCTCAGGTGCCCATTTTTTTCTTTATATTACGTTCATTTACGTTTAATAAACAATAATGTGTGAGTCGCACAACACAGCAATCAAAACCACTAAGGTGATCACAGGGGAAAATTGTAGCCTTTTCATAGAAAATATTTTGGAACAAAAGTGGTCACGCGGGAAATTCACTCCAGGTACTTTGAAACTGTAAGAAAATGTTTGCTTTTTCAAATAAGAGGGAGATATGTGACAGATGCATTTATGTTACATGAAGACTACCATATAGGAGGATACTGTGATAAGATCACATTTCCAACATATAAACAGTTTTCCTAAAATCAAAGATTTCGTGAGCCGAGAGAGACTGTGTACGCAGCACTACTTCTCCCTGGTTAAAGGTTTCTAACTGGGTATATTTTAATGGTATTCTCACATATGTAAAATGAATCTCATTTGCAAATTTTACTCAATAATTGATATTCTAAGCCTTAATTTTATAGCATAATTTAAATTCGTTTCTATCCCAAGTAGGGATTGCAATATTGGACTAAAAGTTCAATACCGGTATTCGGTTTTTTTAGGTCTTAATACCGGGAAATCGGTAGTAGAAATTTTGGAAAAAGAAAGAAAACATAGGTGATTCTTTGTTTTATTTGCCAGATTTATTACAGTGTGTAAATATCACAAAAAATATTGTGTAACTTATAAATTATAATAGTATTTAAAGAATCAAAAAAAAAGTATTTTATTTATTTAAATCACAAGAAAAATGCGTAAACATTACTATTCAGTCTGTGGTCAGTGGTTTTCATCACATAAATAATGAAGCCTAACGGAAGCATTATAAACTGATATATTTTTTTTTATGTTCTTTAAATTTATTCTTTATTATGGATATTATGAGTATGTATAATAAATCTGAAAAATATTTTGAACCCTAGGGTATGATATGCAATACAATGTTAATAACAAATCCAACAATTTGAAAAATATTGAAATATTACGCACTTTCTTCACAACTACAGCCTTCATTTCACAGATACGAATATCAGACTACGAATCCTGTGCGTAAGCAGTATTTTTGGTCCACCTCCTTGGATGATTGACGTATTTTATCACTTCTCTTGATTGTACGATGCAACTTTGTATTCACAGTCTAATTAATTTTGTACGTTAGGGAGACATAGAAATAAAAACATATATTATTTTGCTATGTTGGCGATCCCTGAACATATACTGGAGACAATTAAAAAAATTTCTCTAGTAAGTATCGAAAAACCGGTATTTAAACTTGTGAAAACCGGTATTACAAAACTGTACAAATGGCTCAAAATACTGGTATTCGGTATTCCGGTATACCGGTATTGCAATCCCTAATCCTAAGTAATCATGATGTCGCGCTCCAACACAAAGAGTTCCGCTCAATTAATTACTGCGAGTGATTTTTTTTATTAAGATGTACTGATAAAGAGAGTGGAAACTTCGAGATATTTGAGGCTTTGTAAAGTAAAATTACTGTATTCCATAATTTAGAGTAAGTTTTAAATAAAAACTAAAAGTTAGTGGAATAAAAGTTTTGAATTTGAAAATTGTTGAACAGTTTTTGTCAGAATCTTCGTGTAACGGCGTGCTTTAATAAAATGTTTTACTTTAATCTAAAGTTTTAAAGAACTCCATGGCATCTAAGAATTTTGAGTGTAATTGTATCAGAATCAGTCATATAATTTCACGATAGCTTATTGATTGATTGTTTATTAATGCCACACTTCAAAGCTACATGAGGGCTGCTATTGTAGTTTTCAGAGAATATTTATTAAAACCTTTTAACTGTCATGCCCGAGATAATCTCGGGCACAGCACTGGTGTTCGAAAATGTCACGCTCGAATATTACTCGGGTTAAATATTTTTTTGAGTGCATCATATTAATTTACCTGAATATATATCGGGAGACGTTTATTTCTGCTGCATCTCTTTGTCAAACTCGACTGATTCTCGGGAAAAGTACATGTGTGCTCAATTCAATAGATGGCAGCACTTCACTGAAGACTTCAAAGGTTAGAGGTTAGAAGTTCTTTGGTTAAAAAAAATTGACAATTTGGGTACCCAAATCATCAAAATAACTTGACAGTTAAAGGGTTAACATCGCACTCCAAGGTAACACGAGGGTTATTGGCGAAGAGAACCTCGAAATTTTAAGCCATGGTCAAGTTGCAATGGGCTCTATTCGTGGTTCCTTACCTAATCCTCTTGGAAAATTTGTATTTGTGATTTTAGTTTAAAAACTGCTTTCCGTACAGATGACTTGATTTTAAGCAAATGTAAATACTACTGAAACCCTGACGTTGGGGGGATGAGGTCAATCGTGAAACTAAAGAATAATAGAAAGTGAATTTCGGCTCTGAAGTTGCGTGGCCTGAAATTAATATTCATCTTAGACTCCACCTGGAGTTGTTGAAGGAAATATCATTGGAGCTGTACCAAACTATCGTGGTTTGAGAAGGACTGGTATAAGGAGCTCCGACTTAAGTCATTTTGAAAAGTCTTAGAAATTACATAATGGATTATGATTTAAGATTGCTGCCAAGGTTAGGCAATAAAATTGTACACCGTTCATAAGTATAAGATATAAAAATAAACGTATATCTATTTTTATGATCATGTCTGCTTCTTCTCCCCCCCCCCGCTCCCTCCCTACACTCGTGACCTCCGGGTCGCGACAAAGTGAGAAAGACAACACCTAAGCTGGCACTTCTATCCCTAAATTCCTTACCTCACTTCCGTGAGGAATTAGATCCCCTATATATTTAACGAGCATCAGCTCCAAAAACGGTGAATGTTTTGTAGAATCGAACAAGAGACTTGACAACGCCATTCGCGCGATTGTAACAGTGACCACTAGCATAGTGGCCACGGTCAAATCCAAATTCATATGTCCGCCTAATTGGGGAAAAAAAAGAGAAACTCCTGGAATTTTCGAACATGTCACCATAAGAGTGAAAATGTAGCTAAGAAGGTAAAGGGGGGGTAGAATGTTTACTAATCAAATTGCTGCAAAAGCAAAAGCTAACAACAATTTTTTTTCCTGGTAAATCTATCCGAAAGTAATTCATTTTTTTTTTTTTGAGTGGGAAGAGGAAAATTTATGTACGGAACGTGATCTTCAATCTATGTTTCACGCCCTAGGGACAAATTTCACTGCATGGTGATCATATGCTATCAGACATTCTAATGAACAAATGAGAAGTTAACGAACTTCTGAGATTCTTACAATGACTGAGAAGGATGTGTGTATACCTTTTTTTATTCAAAGGTTCCATTTAAAACACCCACAGCATTAAAAGATTAAAATGTGTTGTGCTGACAAATGAAAAATATTGGGGGAACAAACGTTCTTCCTAAATAACGTATTTGGGGAGGGAAGGGGGTATTAGTGGATCCATACATAAGCCGAACTTCTTATTTAAACTTTAAAAATGCTCCCAAAATTATCTGTTTATCCACGGAAATAATATACATTACACCATTTTCCAGACATCAAATAGAGGCTACATTTTTCAGCCCATTTTTTCAAAATTACATTTTTTAAATTTAACTGAACAATATTTCTAAAACAAATAAGTCTTTTTACTGAGCAAAATAACTAAATACAATACTTTCATAGATATTGATTATGTGTTTATATACTTTTTTTATTCAAGAGCGGTGTTCTCAAAATATTTTAATCTATTTAACTAAGACATCTGTATGTTGATAACTGAACAAATAATTTTTTGAGTGAATAAAATATATTTTTACTGGATATTGCTTTTAAAAGTCTAATCTTGCTAGAGTTTAGAAAAACTCCAATATATTCAACAGCCTTGATGAAAGCAATCATACAATATAAAACATTCGAATAATTGCATACGTCGACGGATTTTTCTCAAGTGAAAAAAAAATAAAGATATCTAATAATCCAAACTTAATTATTACGTTGAAAGGAAAATGTCCATTTTATCTCAGAGCAAAGCGAATTTTTACAGCCTCTAAATTGGAATATCCTACATAAAAAAAAAGTCCGATATTTTTATGCGATCTTTCCTTTCACTCTGTCTTAATTATACTTCCACTATCCATAAATTCATGTTGTTCGGTTGTTCGTTCGCGAAGAAAAAAAGACATGCTAACGTACTAGATAATAAAATAGGAATTTCTGCAATAAAAAAAGTCAGAGGGACGATTCTTTTCAAGTGATTCATCTATCGAATTGGAACGCATCAAATGATTTTTTTCCCGTTTTAATTTCGGAGCATTCTCTCTTTTTCGAATCTTATACCATCTATTCATTAATATTTATCACAGGAAGGTGAGGTTCAATAGGCAAAGGAATACAATTTATTCCGTTGCTTATTGTTCGAAATTTGAATTCCTCTCCGGTTTTGGAGAAGTTACTGAATTTTCTTTTTGTGATTTCATCTTTTTAATACTCTTGTTAGTTTAAAACCATGTTTTGCACCTTAAATAAATTGATTTGAGAAAAAGAAAAATGATATGAATTGAGAGGAAAGAATTTTGTTGTAGCTTTCGTATCCCATTATATAGAAAAATCTAAAAAGAAGTTGAGTTTATATTCGAAATGTATTACTTAATTCCTGCTGTTCAAAATGAGCGATCTTCTGCAAATGAAAACAGGTTGCTTAGCTTACGATACAGAGAAATTCTTACAAACAAAATATATATTTACGAGATGTATATTATTGTAACATATATTTAGAATTTTTGATTAAAATAAAGACACTTGAAACGGGGAACAATTACTTAAAATTCAAAGAATTTTCGAAAAATTTATTTTATTTTTCGAACAACGACGGAGCAATAACTAAACTCAGATTTAATCGAAAAATTACAAGCATTTTTGAGGTTGATATGAAATGAAGTATACTTTTACGATACAGTCCAATTCTAATGCACACCTTTATTTATTGTTGCTAAAATGCATAAAATCCAATTCAGAAAAATGAACTTTTGGCTGAATCTGACGTCTTTCTTTGTCCCGGTCGTTAAAACTGAGGACTAAACTAAGAATTTAACAGTTTAAATCAGGGGTTCTTAAACTGTAGGCTGCGGACCCTCAGGGTTCTAAATAGCCTTTCTAGAAGGTTCGCGAAGGTTTGTCATTTAATATTAAGACTTCCGTCTTTTTAAGACTCTGAAATACTTTGTGAAAAAATTGAAATAAATTACATCCTAGACTAGATCACTAAATTGACCCAAATGAAAAAACTGTTATAGAATATGTATTTTGATCAAGAATATTAATTCAGCTTTTTATTGTTTGCAACTACATTGACATTACTATAACGTAATATTTTCAAAAAAAATAAAAGAAACACATATAAAAGATTAAGAACTGAATTCATAGCGGACCAATACGATAACGATTGCCTATATCTCCATTTTCCTAATTGAACTACACCTGCGCACCACCTCCAGTATTTGGTCTCAATACCCATCCTTTTAATTAAAATTTGTATTAATCAAGCTAAGTACATTACTTATTTGAAATCAGTATTCTGTAGTGTGTGTGTGTGTGTGTGTGTGATATGTAAATGTTTTGGCGGAACACCCCGAAATCTGGAGAATGTCAACATTCACATTGTCGTTGGGTGTATGTCCGAAATATTTGCTAAATATCCTTATTTCTGGCTTACACTGGTAAATGTCGACATTCACCATGCACTAATGGTGAATGTTGAACACGTCTGACATTTATACTTTCTTCTCCGTAATTCAGTCGCGATAAATTTTTCGCCTCTCTTTCTGAGAGGAATGACCAAGAACTTAAGACACACAGCACATTCAAAATGAGAAAAGAAAATTATGAAAGTTAAAAACTTACTTATAATAATATAGTACGTTCTAAAATGAGAAAATAGAACAAAAGTAATAAAAAACTTACTAAATACAAATCTTATTTATTGCAACACCTTAAACTATTGTGACACTTTGAATTGCAAAAGAAGCCCTTGCTTTTACAACTGCATTTATTTATGGAACACTTCCTTTCGCATTGACAGCGTGTATAGCCTTGCCCGCCGCTTCTCGAATTAGCTGTAGCTGTTTCTCTCAGCGACATTTCTTGAAAATAAATCTCCTCTATGGAAACTAAATTTTCTTTACAAATTACGAACTGATTAGGTGTGTAAATTTGTTTGAGGGTACCATTTTCATTTGCAAGTTTATAGAAAAGTCGAAGTCTTCTATTCCAACAAAAACCGCTAAAACATTTCGGTTATCTGCTCAATCACGGTCGACATCAGGGACTTGTATTCGTACGGTATCACCCATTCGAGCAGGGGCACATTTTTTTGAGAGGTTTGTAACATTTTTCTTGCTTTGAGTAGAAGTCTCTCTCTCGCGGACGCTCTATTTTTAGAAATTAACTCGTGTTTTTCAGTCAGAACTTGATGTGAAGACGTGATATATTGCAAGACCTCTTCAATATTTTTCTTTGGAATATGCTTTACAGTATGCCCACCGCTCAAATTTTTTTCAGAAGTATTACCAGTTTTTTCAAGCTGCTCTTGGTTTCAAAAGTATTGGCAGTTTCTTCTGTTTCAAAAGATTGAGCATTCAAACTTGATTAGATCGTTTTCTTGAACGAGCTCTCACGTCTGGCATTTTTGACCTCATTTCTGAAGCGCACTTTCAGCTCTTTTTAGAGCTGAATCGACTTGCTCCCAACGAACACAGATTTACTTCCCTGACGACCATGGCTATGATTAAGGACAACCCCACGGATATGGACTATACTCATGCTACTCTCCCAAACTCCGGGAACTCAACTCCTGAAAGGACGATCGGACCATCCACATGTGCACAATTGGAAGCTACCAAAGCTGATATCCGGCGTTACACTCTCA